>JAULBS010115809.1:0-14630 GCA_032355785.1 Symmetromphalus regularis | reverse complement strand
AACAGTGTGGTGTCAACACTGAAGGAAACAACACGACAACATCGTACAGGAGGAAAATCATCAAGCATGCCTCATTTGAAAATTGAAGACAACACTTGTGTAAAGTATTTTGGTAAATGTCTAAGTAGTACAGAGACTGAAGATCAGTTGACCCTGTACCTTGCTGAGAAGATAATTCAAGCATGCCCCTCACCTGTTTCTATAGTAATTCGTCTTGGTGTATTATCAAACGAAACAGAAGCACTCATTGTTGATCTTCAGAAGTACTCAAGAAGAATCTGATATACTTCTTAGACTACATTCTGCAGAAATACATAAATCTGGAACCAATGCACATATCTGTGCCTCAGACAAAAATGTTTTGCTTCTTGCATTAACAGCAATAGATCGACTTGGTGACAAGACAGTTATCATCATGGAAACAGGTTCCAGCCATAGACCTATACCTTTAATGCCAGTTTACCAGGAACTTGGCTAGAATCGCATCAGTGCATTGATAGATTTCCATGCTCTTAGTGGCTGTGATTCCACCAGACACATATTTGACAAAAGCAAATCTACATGGTATAATCCAAGCAAAAACCGAGCTTGGTATTGGTGAACAACCACTGGACAAGTCCTTGGTTCTTGTGAGAAGTTCATCTGTCCAACATAGCCACACAAAAATGCAAAACACTTTTTTTTTTAGTAAGTTTTGGGTGATAATTAATCTACAAATCCACATTTGCACAAATCTACCCATCATTTTCACGAAATTACATAACAGCATGTACTAGAAACTCCGTTTTCATTTGAATTATCTCGCATCAGTCTAACCCATATCGTGACAAAAATGTCACAAAGTCTGTGAGTTATTCTTTGTTGAGCAATGTTAACTTGACAAAATTACAATTACAATATACCGATTTTAAAAGAGACCATAACAAATTCATTATATATATGGTTTTCTGTCCGGAATCCTTTAATTTCTTTATGCAATAATTGTACAATTTACAGTAGTAAGAGGAATGAAATAATTTTTGCAGTTGATGGTGTGTGGGGTGGTTGGGGTGAAAAAGGTTTATGGCACTTTTTCTGTGACATGTGGTACAGTAAACTTCACGTATAACGTACCAGTAGGGACCAACGGTTTCGGTCCATTATACGTATATACCGGACTTTGTCTGTTATACACATAAACCGTACTTTGTCCGGTACATGTATACCGTACACTTTTCGATATGCACGTAAATGTGACACTGTCAGATGTACAACTGCATGCCTACATTATGTTCCATCTTGGTTATTATGTATTCAAATCATTAATTGCTACGTATAAGCAAGGGGTGTAGTTAACTGGGTTGTTGTATTCCCTACCGGCGCGCACTGTCACCTCACGCGTCGGACGTCTAGTGCGACCGTCTGCTACGCTGCATGCCGAATTATCGTACATGTACATTGTATTTTAAATTGGTGAGCGTACCAGTCCCGCCATGCGACTGAAAACTAAAAGAAGGAGTCGGGACAAAGCATGATTGTCCAGGTAATTAGCATAATTTAGGTTTTTGGTCATTTTTAATGGTCAAATTTTACAATTCTTTGAACTAATTTCACATTATCTATTTTTAACACTGAAAAGAAAGAAACATCTTTATTTTTATTTTATTTTTTCTTAATTAATTTTGCAAATTTTACCATTGGGCATGAGATAAGATTGACACACATTTAATACTCAGTCCTCACAATTTATTACCCAAATTCTTCCCAGTAGCCAATATATATTTCATTTGTTTTAAGTAATTTCACACAGTTTTCAATTGCCAGATTTTATAATTCTTTGAAGTAATTTCATTTTAGCTATTTTTAATACTGAAAACAAATACAGAAATATTTTCTTCTTTTCTAAAAAATTTCATAATTAATTTGGAAATTTTACTCTTGGGCATAGCGAGAGTAAACAAGAACCGTGAGACAGAAACAGAAACAGAGAAAGTATGAAGCAGTTGTTAAATTTCAAAACGTTTACTATTTGAAATATAATCCTGAACAGATTATAAAATGTCAACATTTTCCTGATTTGTTAATCGTGGGTTACCAAATAAAAGAAAATTAAAATTTAAGATGTGTATATTTCTTTAAATGGGTATTGCGATGCACCCCGAACAGTGGACAATGACATAATTATGTTCAGCATCTTCAAATGGGTGACCACAAGCACATCGTGAATTATCTAAGATATGACGTACAAATTTATGACCATTTAAATTACTATTACCCATTCTAAGTCGACAATGCAATATCTGTTGAATTCTATCACCATAATAAAAATAAAGTGGGACATTTTCAGTTATATGTATAGTACTTTTAAATAATTTTAATGAATGAGAACTTCTGCTGTTCGGGGATAGATTATTCCATAGTTTTACTGATGAAGGGAAGAAGGAGTTTGAAACAACTTGGTATGACAGAAATAAGTATTCAAGTGATCTGCATTACGTGATGGGTATGGGTTGGTTTCAGCAATATGTCTTGGTAGTTGAAGAGTTAAATGAGAAGGTAACCTGTTATTTGATAGTTTATACATCGTACATAATTTGTATATGTTGCTCCTTTCCAGAAGTGATATGTGTGGTGTTTGTACCACGACAATAATTAACAAAACATGGCCGGACAACAAGTGGGCAGAAGTTGCATGCTTTATTACTGCGCGTGACATATTAACAGTTAAAAGGGGCAAACCCAACACTGTACGATACGTTCTTAAAGTCAATTCATCACAATTCCTCCCTGCTAAATCTGGAAATGCTTACCATCCTGATATCCACAGTCCTGTTAAAACTGTTAAACTGAAGAAAAAAACAATTCTTATGTAAAATGATAATAAAGTTCTGTGACATAAACATTATTGAATCATGGAGAACAACTGTAACTAACATAGAAATTATAACTAAACAAAAGTGATCGTCACCCGAGCTGAGACCAATACCTACGGTGATTTAGGAATTATTGTACCCTCATAACACTAATCACCACATTATCAAATTAACTAATCACAACTTCCAAGAATAACTGATCCAATCTTTCAGGAGTAAGGCGGATACGAGTTGAACGACGAATAGAAACTGCAGTTTTTCTATCTGAATCGTCATTCGTAGTTGCAGTTGTTTCTAGAGGTTTCTGGTGTTTTCCTGGACTCTGAGAAAAGGTAGTCTTCTAAACATCAGTTAGTGGTCTACAGACATCTAGTATGTTAACACTAGTAGCTGATGACGATTGTGAGATGCGAGAGTCTCTAATCTGATCAATGTGACATTTCCAGATAGTATTCAGAGAAACTTACACTTGATAGATAGTGGACCATTTCTTGCACTGATCACATCAGGTACCCACGTTTGGTCCTCTTACACCTACATATTGTCCATCCTATTACAAGAGTGTTGCTTAGCTTGTTGGTTTTCAACAGTTCACCCTAGTTTCACCTTTACCAGATCAAGACGAGTTAGCAAGTTTCTTCCCATTAGTAACATGGCAAGCGTTTCAGTTGTAGAACAATGGGGTGTATTTCTGTATGTTAACAGAAATCTTGCTTGTTTCATCTGCATAGTGCCTCTCTTCTCTCATCGAACGTAGAGCTCGTTTGAACGTATGCACAAATCTTTTTGCAAGTCCATTCGTTGATGGGTGGTAAGGAGCATTATGAAGCACAATAATTCAATAAACTCCTCACTCACAAACTGTGGGTCATTGTCAGAAACCAAATGTTCTGGAAGACTGTTTCGGGCAAAGATTATTCTCAGTATTTCCACTGTTTTCTCTGATGTGGTATATTTAGTCATGATCACTTCAGGCCATTTTGTGTGAGCATCTACCAGCACGAGATACATATGACCAAAGAATGGACCAGCCTAGTCAACCAGCAGTCCATTTTTGTCAATTACAAGACCACAGTACTCTATCCGGTCCTGGAAAAATGCACATTTGTCTGCATACACTCGGAGATTCTTATCCTGTAGTCTTCTTAGGACAATTTCCAACCTTGACAAATATTCTGTTGTAGAACGGCCGGTAACGATTATATCATCAAGAAGATCCTTAGTACAATGAATACTTTGCAATATCTGGTCAATATCTTCTATTTTGGGAAGTGGGTATATAATATCTTGAATAACTGGGTTCACTTTGACTTTGAAATCTCCACAAATGCGAACACGATCTTTTATGTCATGATGTACATAATTTAAATATATAAAAATGAATACGCTTTGAACAGAAATTCAGTGTTCATTTGAATGATCTCGAATCAGTCTAACCCATATCTTAACAAAATATCACAAAGTCTGTGATTAGTTCTTTGATGAGTAATGTTAACTTGAAAAAATACTTAAAAATAAATTAATTCCACCTAAAACGTCATTTAATTCCATTCACAACGTAACATAATTTGTGTACATGATTTTCTCTCTGGTCTCTTTTATTTCTTTGTGCTATAATAGAATAATTTACAGTAGTAAGAGGAGTGAAATATATTTTTTATATTTTTGCAGTTGATGGTATATGGGGTTCTTGGGGTCGATACATTAATGGGACTTGTTCTGTGACATGTGGTACTGGTCAAAAACATTAGAATAATAAGTTATTACAGGAAACGTACCTGTAATAGTCCACTAAATGGAGGAAAGTATTGTCAAAGGTCCAATAACCAGGAACGGAACTTTGACTTGTACAAAGCGTATATGTCCAAGTAATTAGCATAATTTATATTAGGGTGTATTTCTGTATGTTAACAGAAATCTTGCTAGTTTCATCTGCATAGTGCCTCTCTTCTCTCGTCGAACGTAGAGCTTGTTTGAACGTATGCACAAATCTTTTGGCAAGTCCATTCGTTGATGGGTGGTAAGGAGCATGACGAAGCACAATAATTCCATAAACTCCTCACTCACAAACTGTGGGCCATTGTCAGAAACCAAATGTTCTGGAAGACCATTTCGGGCAAAGATTATTCTCAGTATTTCCACTGTTTTCTCTGATGTGGTAGATTTAGTCATGATCACTTCAGGCCATTTTGAGTGAGCATCTACCAGCACGAGATACATATGACCAAAGAATGGACCAGCCTAGTCAATGTGTACCCGTTGCCAGTCTGCAGATGGCCACTCCCAAGGATGCAAAGGAGCCTTCTTTGGCATATGTTGGCACTGTTCACATCCACTACATCTTTTTGCTAATTGTTCAATATCCTTGTCTATTCCTGGCCAGGTTCGGGCCAGTGCTTTCATTTTTATCACATCCAGGTATACTGAGTGTATCTCGTCCAACAGATGCGAGTATAACTTATATGGTATCACAACCCGAATTCCCCACATGACACATCCATAATACACAGACAATTCATTATGTTGACCGTAGAATGACTCAAGCTCTTCAGGAGCTTTGTGTGGCCAACCAAATTTCAAAGGATTTGAATTTCGAATACTTGACTCAAAACAGGGTCTCTTGCTGTTTCAGATTTTAACATGTCACTGATTACATGTAGTGGTTTAAACAATTCCAGGTGAAAAAGATCGAAGCCAGATCGGGTAAGAAATGATGATAGTAATTGACAAGACCCAGATATGAACGCAACTGTGACACATTTGATGGAGCAGGAGCGTTGATAATGGCGTTTGTTTCTGGCATTTCGTGCAGTCCATTTTTGTCAATTACAAGACCACAGTACTCTATCAGGTCCTGGAAAAATGCACATTTGTCTGCATACACTCGGAGATTCTTATCCTGTAGTCTTCTTAGGACCATTTCCAACCTTGACAAATGTTCTGTTGTAGAACGATTATATTGTCGAGAAGAACATCAGTACCGGGAATACCTTGCAATACCTTGTCAATAGTACGCTGCCAGATAGAAGGTGCAGTTTATATGCCGAACGATAGCCTCTTGCTTTCTGAGTATTTCTTTGAATTTTCCTCGACCTCCATTTGAAGGTATGCCTGTGTCAGATCAATCTTGGTGAAATGTTGTCCACCAGCTAACTGCAAAAATATCCTCTATTTTGGGAAGTGGGTATGTAACATCTTGAAGAACTGGGTTCACTGTGACTGAAATATCCACAAATGCGAACCCGACCATTGGATTTAAGAATGGGCACAATGGGTGTTGCCCATTCGCTATACTCTACCTTGGTAAGTACTCCAGATTCTTCAAGTCTATCTAGTTCAGCCTCAACTTTTGGTCGCACATAATACGATACACAAGCATAACCCAAACTATTCAAATATTAATATATACAAATAATAATGCAACATTTGATAGTCACTTCCTAATATACACACACTCACATAACATTTCATAAGTATAACATACACAGAAAATTAAATGAACCATTTAATAGTAATGCATAGATAAGACCGAATGGAACATTTAAATAAGTAACAACTATATGGGATATAATATAATGTGGAATAAACATTTCACCTTTTATCATATTTCTCAATTGTCGGAGCTTATTATACCTCAACTTGCTGTACTGTTTGTCCAGGGCAGAGGTTATTGTTAACATGAATGATAAAATCTACTGTAGCCACACTCATGTGGCTATTCTTATCGATAAGCAGAAAGGGATATTTTATATGTAGTCAGACAACAGCTTTTGATAAACCAGTTTAATGTGGACAACTTGTCCGTGTCACTTGTCTGGTTTGTTCTAATTATTTTCTTGGTTGTATCCAATTAAAGTTCAATGATGCTGTCCAGGATACAAAGGTCAGTTTCCTGTGCTATGTTTCCAAGAGAGAGGTTAGTGGTAATAGCATAATAGGAAAGACAAAACACAAAGCCAATGTATGACAGAAACGATTGATTTGAAAATCACTCAGATTTTTCCATCATCCAAATTCTTTCCACTAGCCGATATTTATATTTTGTACTGTGCAGGAGTGAATGAGTGTTTAACAAATAAACTCATCCTGATTACTTGTTGCTGTCTGTTTCTTTTATATCGTGATGTTGTACATACTTTACATATATAAACATGAATATGGTTTCAACAGGAACTCAATGTTCATTTGAATGATCTCGAATTTCATTTTATGTATTTTTAATACTGAAAAGAAAGAAAGATCTTTATTGTTTTAAATTTCCATTTGAGCTAAAGATCCTAGTACTTGAGTTGTATCACGATTGATTTTGTTAATTTATATCGAACTGAAGCATGCTTTCATGGGTACACAGGTCAGTTTCCTGTGCTATGTTTACAAGACAGAGGTTAGTGTTAATAGGAGAGAAAACATGAAGCGAATGTATCACAGAAAAATCCATTTGAAAATCAGCCAGATATTTTCTATCATCCTAATTATCTCCAGTAGCCGATATTTATTTGTTTTGTGCTGGGGAGGAGGGGTGGGGTGTTTAATAAACGAACTCATCCTGTTTCCTTCTTGCTGTGTTTTTTTCTGTGAGTAGTGTTATTTTTCTAAAAAAAAATGTTTATGACATGATAATGTACATAATTTAGATATATAAAAATTCATACAGTTTGAATGGAAACTTATTGTGCATTTGAATGTTCTCGCATCAGTCTAACCTGTACCTTTACAAAATATCACAGTCCGTGGGTTGATCTTTGTTGAGCAATGTTAACTTTATAAAAATACATAATACTGCCCACATGATAACCTTTTTCCACCCACTACGTAATTTAATACCACTTTCAACATAACTTAATTCAAATAATAACGTAACTTAATTCCGCCCACAACATAACTTAATTCTACCCACAATATAACTTAATTCCACCCACAACTTAATTTAATACCACTCACAACATAACATAATTCAAATAATAACGTAACTTAATTCCACCCACAATATAACAATTCTACACACAACATAACTTAATTCCACCCGCAACGTAATTCAATACTACTCACAAAATAACTTAATTCAAATAATAGCGTAACTTAATTACACCCACAATATAACAATTCTACCCACAAGATAACTTAACTCCACCCACAACGTAATTTAATACTACTCACAACATAACAATTCAAATAATAACGTAACTTAATTACACCCACAATATAACAATTCTACCCACACGATAACTTAATTCACACCCACAACGTAATTTAATACCACTCAAAACATAACTTAATTCAAATATTAACGTAACTTAATTCCACCCACAACTTAATATAATTCCAACCACAACATAATTTAATAGCACTCACAGCATAACTGAATTCCACCCACAATGTAATTTAATACCACCTACAACGTAACAGGATTCCGCCGACTATATAACTTAATACTATTCATAATATAACTTAATTCTATCAACAATGTCAGTTACTTCTACCAACAACATGATTTAATTACACTCACAACATAACAATTCTATTCACAGCATAACTTGATTCTACCCATAACAACTTAATTCTACTCAGAATGTAAATTAATACTATACAGAAAGTAACTTAAAAACTACCCACTACATTTTAATTCCACCCACAAAGTAACAACATAATTGAATTTGACCCATAACCTAACTTAATTTTATGTACAATATAACTTAATTTTACCCTCAACATACTAAAACATACAGGTATTAATATTGCACGTACAAAATTAATTACACCGTATAACATTGTTTTCTCTCCAGACTCCTTGAATTTCTGTGTACAATAATTGTATAATTTACAGTAAGAGGAATGGAACATATATTTTTATATTTTGTTTAGTGTTAATAGGAGAGACAAAACACGAATGTATCACAGAATGGGATGTCAGATTTTACAATTATTTGAAGTAATTTCATTGTATCTATTTTTAATACTAAAAAGAAAGAAACATCTTTATTTTTAATTTTCATAATTAATTTAGCAAATTTTACCATTGGGCATAAGATAAGATTGACTGACATTTAATACTCACCCAAATCATCCAAATTATTTCTATCATCCAAATTCTCCCCAGTAACCGATGTTTATTTAATTTATGTTTTAAGTCATTTTAAGACAGTTTTCAGTTGTCAGATTTTATCATTCTTCGAATTAATTTCATTTTATTTACTTTTAGTACTGAAAAGAAAGACAGAAATATATATTTTTATATATATATGTATATATATTCTTTTTTCCACCCACAACGTTATTTAATACCACTCACAACATTACTTAATTAAAATAAAAAGTGACTTAATTCCACCCATAACGTAACTAAATTCCACCTACAACATAACTTAATTTAACTAACAACATAACTTAATTCTTCCCACAACATAACAATTACAACATACAGGTTTTAAAAGAGCAATTAACATGCATGGTTTTCTGTCTGGACTCCTTTAATTTATTTGTGCAATAATTGTATAATTTACAGTAGTAATAGGAATGAAATATATTTGTTATATTTTTTGCAGTTGATGGTGTATGGGGTAACTGGGGTTCAGATTATGGCTCTTGTTCTGTGACATGTGGTATTGGTCAAAAACACTACACCCGGAGACGTCACTGTAATAGTCCAGCACCAAAATATGGAGGAAAGACTTGTCAAGGGTTCAAAACCATGGAAGGAAATAAGACTTGTATAAAGCCTACGTGTCGAAGTAATTAGCATAATTTATGTTTTTGTCATTTTAAGACAGTTTTCAATTGTCAGATTTTATTTCAATCCTTTGAAATACTTTCATTTTATCTATTTTTAATACTGAAAAGAAAGAAACAGCGCATTTTTTTTTTTTTTTTTTTAAAGTAATTTTGCAGACTTTACCATTTGGCATGAGATATGCTTGGCACACATTTAATACTTAGTCCGCACAATTCATAGCACCGTGGGCTTGATCCAAAGATCCTCTACATTTGAGCTGAAGATCCTATGACTTGATTTGTATCACGATTGATTTTGTTAATTTATATCGAACTGTAGTTCAAGCATGCTGACCTAGGCACATCACACAACTTTCTGTGCCGTCTGTCCAGGACAGAGGTTAGTGGTAGGAGGAGAGACAAAATCTATTGCAGCTAGATAACAGCATTTAATAAACCAGTTGAATGTGGACAACTGTTTCATGTAAGTTGTCTGGTTCGTTCTACATATTTTATTAGTTATATCCAATTACGGTTCAAGTATGCTATCCTGGGTACACAGGTCAGTTTCCTGTGTTATGTGTCCAAGACAGAGGTTAGTGCTAATAGGAGAGACAAAACATGAAGCGAAAGTATCACAGAAAAATCGATTTGGAAATCACCCAGATATTTTCTATCATCCTAATTCTCTCCAGTAGCTGATATTTATTATTTTAGTTTTTTTTTGTGCTGGGGAGGAGGGGTAGGGTTTTTAAATAAACGAACTCATCATGATTCCTTCTTGCTGCATTTTACTGTGAGTTGTTTTATTTTGCAAAAACATTTTTTTATTATTTTTTTTTTATTGACATGATAATGTTCATAATTTAAATACAGTTTCAATGGAAACGTATTGTGCATTTATATTTTCTCGCATCAGTCTAAACCATACCTTTAAAAAATGTCACAAAGTCTGTAAGTTGTTCTTTGTTGAGCAACGTTAACTTTATAAAAATACATAATTCTACCCACAACATAACTTTTTCCACCCACAACCTAATTTAATAGCACTCGCAACATAACTTAATTCAAACAATAACGTAACTTAATTCCACCCACAACATGACTTAATTCTACCCACAACCTAACTTTTTCCACCCACAACGTAATTTAATAGCACTCATAACATAATTTAATTCCACCAACAACGTAACTTAATTCCACCTACAACATAATTCAATACTACTCACAACATCTAGAGATAACTTGGTTCCACCCATAACATAACTTAATTCCACTCAGAATGTAACTTAATACTATTCAGAAATTAACTTAAAAACTGCCCACAACAATTTAATTCCATCCACAAAGTAACAACATAATTGAATTTCACCCATAACCTAACTTAATTTTATGTACAATATAACTTAATTTTACCCTCAACATACTAAAACATACAGGTATTAATACTGCACGTAAAAAAATAATTATGCCGTATAACATGGTTTTCTCTCCAGACACCTTGAATTTCTGTGTATAATAATTTTATAATTTACAGTAGTAAGAAGAATTGATTATATTTTTTATATTGTGTTTAGTGTTAATAGGAGAAACAAAACACGAAGCCAATGTATCACAGAAACAATGGGTTGTCATATTTTACAATTATTTGAAGTCATTTCATTTTATCTATTTTTAATACTGAAAAGAAAGAAACATCTTTCTTTTTCATAATTAATTTAGCAAATTTTACCATTGGGCATAAGATAAGATTGACAGACATTTAATACTCAGTCCTCACCATTCATAGCACTGTGTGCTTGATTCAATAATTCTTTGTGCAATAATTGTATAATTTACACTAGTAATAGGAATGAAATATATTTGTTATATGTTTTTGCAGTTGATGGCGTGTGGGGTACATGGGGTGGATACGATTATGGCCCTTGTTCTGTGACATGTGGTACTGGTTCAAAACACTTCACCCGGAGACGTAACTGCGATAGTCCAGCACCACGATACGGAGGAAAGACTTGTCAAGGGTCCAAAACTATGGAAGAAACTGAAACTTGTGATAAGCCTAAATGTCCAAGTAATTATCATAATTTTTTTTTGTTGTAATTTTAAGACAGTTTTTAATTGTCAGATTTTATTTTAATCCTTTTAACTACTTTCATTTTATCTGTTTTTAATACTGAAAAGAAAGAAACATCTTTATTTCCACCCACAATATAACTTAATTTCAATAACAACATAATTCTACCCATAACATAAGAGTTACAACATACAGGTTTTAAAAGAGCACATGACAAATTCATTATGTCGTATACATATCCGGACTCCTTTAATTTATTTCTGCAATAATTGTATAATTTACAGTACTAAGAGAAATGAAATATATATATATATTTGTTATATTTTGCAGTTGATGGAGTGTGGGGTGTGTGGGGTGAATACAATTATGCCAAATGTTCTGTGACGTGTGGTACTGGTCTAAGACATTACAAACGGACACGTAACTGTGATAGTCCAGCACAACAATATGGAGGAAAGACTTGTCAAGGGTCCAAAGTCATGGAAGGAACTGAAACTTGTAGAAAGTCTATGTGTCCAAGTAATTAGCATAATTTATGTTTTTGCCATTTTAAGACAGTTTTCAATTGTCAGATTTTATTTTAATCTAATTTCATTTGATTTATTTTTAATACTGAAAAGAAAGAAACATCTTTATTTTTATTTATTTTTTCGTAATTATTTTCGAAAATGTTACCATTGGGCATGAGATAAGCTTGACACACATTTTATATTCAACACAAACACGTTATAAATGAAATTGTCTAATGAATATATTTAAACCAATTATGCATGTAATAATTGCAACATATTAAACTATTCTAACAACATATAAAATAATGCAATTTGGCCTTGGAGGGTTCTGTCAGATCCCATTACCTCGTAGTATCAGCGGCAGTACTACGGATTGGTAAAAAACCCTCAGCGGTAATTGTGGCTTGCAGTTCGACTAGCTTCAGCAGTAGCACCCTGTGTTTGTAACATTATGGATCAGCTGCCTACAGATTGGTAGAAAACATCAGCGGTAGCGGCTTCACCGGTAGCACACTGTGTTTATCACACTACGAATCAGCTTGCTACGGATTGGTAGAAAACCTCAGCGGTAGCGGCTTCAGCAGTAGCACCATTTGTTTGTGATACTTCAGATCAGCTGGCTACTGATTGGCGAAAACCTCAGAGGCAACAGCTTCAGTGGCAGCACCCTGTGTTTGTAACATTACGGATCAGCTGGCTACAGTTTGGTGAAAACCTCAGCGGCATCATCTTCAGCGGTAGCACCCTGTATTTGTGACATTACGGATCAGCTGGCTACGGATTGGTAAAACCTCAGCGGTGGCAGCTTCTGCAGTAACACCCCTTAAGTATGTTTGCAACAAGTGTACCCTACAGATTAGCTGGCTAGGGAATGGTATAAACCACAGCGGTAATAGCTTCAATAGTAGCTACGGATCAGCTGGCTACGGATTGGTAAAGACCTCAGCGGCAGAAGCTTCAAAAGTAACACACCTTAAGTATGATTGTAACAAATGTGCAGTACAGATTAGCTAGCTACGGATTGGCATACACCTCAGCGGTTTTAGCTTCAGTAGTAGGACACCCATTTTTTTTTAGTATAAAGAATGTAATACACCCTGTATGTGTGAATTTACGCTTGGGAGTAAAAAACAATAGTTTAATACCTGATTAAAGAATGTCAAAAGACCAAAAGAGGCTGTAAGCCGACTGCCCCCAAGGGATAAGGTACATTTTTTTTTGAAACAATTAGAGTGTATCTCCATGATAGAACAAATTAAAATGTTAACCACCCACCGTGATTGTTGATGCAGTCCAATGGAACACATGTAATTACTATCATATGTACCCTTACATGAGTAGGTACTGGTGTAACTCACTAAATATCCACTCGTGTTGACACAGATAGCTGAGCGGATCGGAGTGTTTTGATCAGTGGTGATATATAGTATATAACAGTATGAACTCCATTTGACTAGTGTTAATTAGATGGTCTTCCATCCTGTTTGCTGCACACGAAGTTGCTGTATGTTTATTGAAGGAATGTCCAACATATTGTTAGTCTATCTTTGACACATCCAACTCATGTTTCATGTCGTGGTTAAATGTTTGCCACACCAAAAGCTGCTTTATGTCACAAAGAAAGGGTCATTTGGATTAACTACCTCCTTGAAGTATGTTTTACGCATTTTTATATATGATTGTATTGCATCCATTGGACACACAGACAAACCATTTTTAAATAAACAGAGCTTGACCCCTCCTTTCACAGGGTCTGTTTTTGAAGATTTTAGTGTCATTGTTACACACTCTAAAATATCATCCACTACTACATCACTGTAAGATAAGTGTATGGCGGGGTTGTAAGCTTTGGAAACTGTGAACTCTCCACAACGAAGAAAAGCATAGAATCTTGTTGTGAACACTGCTTTTAACATTGTGGCCATATATGGGGATAACTAATTTATTCAACACAGAACACATTTTACACAGAACTTTAAATGTAATGGGAAGTCTAGGACGTGTTGTTTGTCTTTGCATGCGTTTCACAGCTTGTAATATGGTGGATAATCTTGGTAGAGTATTGCCTTCTTTAGTAACCAGTGGGTTATATCCTTGTCGCGGGAAATTGTATCGAATACCACACAAATATAGCTTTATAGTTCCTACTTTGAGTTGTAGAAATCTATAACAATGTGCAGTAAAATATATCAGAATATCTTCTGACACAAGAGGTAAGGTTGTGTAATCCTATGTCAAGTTACTCAACTGGAGGAAAGTTTGTATGTTTCAAATCCTGTGTTTTAGGCCTTGTGGGTTGTTTCCGAGATTACTCCCTGCCATAGTTCTTCTACAGAATCTTTCAGTGTCATATTACTTGTGACGGTGTGGTCCACGAGTGTGCCTGCAAGTCAGCTAGGGGTGCTGCTAATCGGAATTCTGCCATCTGAAGTCGAGATAAATTATCTGCAATTACGTTATTACCTGCCACATGTTTTGCATAAA
>JAULBS010115798.1:0-14631 GCA_032355785.1 Symmetromphalus regularis | reverse complement strand
ATGTCCAATAGCTGATGATAAGATAAAAATCAATGTGCTCTAGAGGCATCGTTAAATAAAACAAACTTTACTTTACTATTGGCTACATTTCATGCCAGACCATATAATATTATTACATATAAAATTTTAGTGGGTCAGTTTTCAAAAAAGCTGTTTTTGTAACTTGCATATCCCCTAAGCCTATTCATTATTTAGGATTTGGTACACTGCATGAAATTAGCATGTGGATGAATATTTATAGCAGGGTATAAAATTAGCGTTTTCTGTAGATGATCAGAATTATTTTACTTATGGTTTAGATGAAACTCTTTAGTTGAGATTCTGCAAATTGATTCCTGCATAGTATTTTTAGAATTAATTTCATTCCTACAAATGTGATATGATTTACGGTATAGATCTATATCATCGTGCTGTGTCATGCACATGAGTGTGAAACACCAGACCTGACCATGATTGCTACAGTTCATGAAACTAATGGCAATTTTGATTGAAAGCGTCGATTGATCATCACATTCTCATCTATATGTGGGTTGCAATTGTTCCGGTGGAGAGCAAGTTTGTTGCTATGGAAAATAAATAAACAGGAAGTAGTTCTAGTAAATCTTCTGAACCTGAATAAACCTTCTGCCATTGAGAATGATGTTAGCAATGATTTTCTTTCCTCTTCATAGAAAGGCGTGTAGCTGATTATTGGTTAATGATTTGCGTGAACTTCATCATGCACTCTTGCTGATCTATCGGTTATGTTGTAATGGCGAAATTAGAAGAAAATAGCAGTCCTTAATGTCGGATTTTTCATTAGTGTCAGTTTTGCTTAGTATGTGTTAAGCTGTGGTCAAGTGATTCTGGGGTATAAATGCAACTTGTGAACAAGTGTGAAACATTGTTCAATCTTTATAAGACATAGGCACGTAAAACTTTCCTCTATAATCACTGCAGTGTGAAACATAACCAGAAACTGATAGTTTCTCGTTGTGTACAAGATTATTTACCACACCTGGTAAATGGTATATATCACAGCATGAGGGCTGTTGAGAAGCACTTTCAGTTTTTAATGGAAATATATTTTTATTTGCTTTGTACGTGTATAATTTACAACCAACAGTGATAAGTAACTAGGGTACATGTAGATTGTTTTATCAGACTGTGGTCAGGTGGTGTTTAGCTGAAAACAGTATGTTTGGTGAATGGAATTTTATATTAGGCAGATCACATCTTGCTTTTGACAAACAGCATCTTATAATTTGCAGACAGCTCTTTATATTTAGCAGTGGCCTCTATGTACATGGATGTAATCAGTGGTTGGAATTCATAGTTTGAGGGTATAAAAAGGATTCCCTTGAGGAGCCTTAAACTTAGAGGGCATACCAAAGACACAACACCAAAAAGAAGTTTGAAGGGCAAGATGGCGGATCCCATGGTGCCATCATGAAATTCCACCTTTTCGTAATAAGTTATAGAAATGCTATAGGAGGCATATATACATGTACACAACACAATTTAACATTAGTCTAAACTTGTTTTTGTACCTGGCAATAATAAGTTGTAGAATTGCAAGAGGTTTTGGATTTTGAAATCTGTACTCTCTGATTGATATATTCACATGAAATAGATATTGGTGATGTTTTCATGTGCAGAATTTCATTTCAACGGTTTAGACAAGTTCATCTGATGATGTTATATTTTACTGTTAGCTTTTCATTTTACTTGAACAACAAATTATCAAGGATGTTCAAGAAAGGAATGTTTGCTTAACAACACCTCCATCAGATTGTTAAATTAGTGCCTGTAACATATAATGTGAAGCATGATCTTCAGAAAAACAACGGTTCCACAATATTGCCAGAAATTAGTCTTTTGAGTTTGCCTACTATCACTTGCCATAACGTGTGATATGCTTTCATGAAGTATTAGCTGAAATGAGAAAATATGGAGATATACAGCTAATATCTATATGTGATATTAATTTGTGAAGAAAGTATTCTGTTAGCTTAGCAAATAAGAAGAAATATTTCAATCATTCTTCACTAATTCAAAGTTTATAAAAACAAGAAACATTAACTTGAAAACAGTCCAGTTGAATTCTTTGTTTTGTTAAAGCAGTATTGTTTGATCTGTTGCAAGAGTTTGTCTCATCCTTATTCTGTGGAAAGTTTGTGTTTTACATTACAACTGAAGCTTACCAAGTAATTTGTGAAGAATTGTGTTTACAATATATGGTGGAGTCTGCCTGCCCTCACATTAACTTCATGCCAGAGTTTGTCCTGTTTATAATACAAAAAAAACTGTTATCTCAAGTGTTGACCAACCCCAGAAGAAAGTGTTTGTTTTAGCAATGTCACTTAGATTGTCCATCTATTAATACAGTCAGTATATATCATGGATATGCTATAGTCTACTGAAGCCTCCTGGGAATACGCTCTGTAATTTATGTCCAGTGAATATAAGGTCTTTCAGAATATTTATTCTAGGAATAAGATTCCTGCAGTAGTTTTAATCAGGGACCCAGTATTTTCTTCTACATGAAATTACATTCTAACAGGAATAATGTATTCATGGAACATGTCATTATTGACAGATTTAAGTTATGTGCAATGATTGAAGTGAAGTTTGTCTTTAACACTGTCTAAATTTATTTTGTATTATAACAGTCAATGTACTTGATGGAAACTGTGGGAATTCAACATGCTGAAGTTTGTTTTTAATACTGTCTTCAGTTATTTTCTATCACCAGCAATTCAGTCAATGTATTTGGAGGAACCTGTAGGAGTTTAGTAGGTTTGTCTTTAATACTGTCTACAATTATTTTCTATTACCAGCAATTCAGTCATTGTATTTGGTGGAAACTGTATGAGTTCAAAACACAGAATTTTTTTTCTTTTTAATACTCTCTACAATTTGTTTGTGTTACAAGCAATTCTGTCAGTGTACTTGATTGAAACTGTAGGAGTTCAACATACTGAAGTTTGTCTTTAATACTATCTAACTGTACATAATGGATATTCTGATTCTACAAACTGAACTTTATAATACTGTCTAAGATTATTACTGTGTTAATTAAACAGTCAGTGTATACAAGATGGATACTCTAGGGGTATTGCACACAGAACGCTTGGTTATCATGAGGGACAGACTTCAGAAAGGAAAATCACAAGTAAAGGTATGTTTGTATTTTCCTCCCATTGTGAGAAAATACTGTCCATCTGTTGGTCTTAATTTTAGTTTACATATTTAATTAATTTTAGTGTAAGTCAAGAATATAAAATTTAGTATTTGTAATATTGTTTTTTCTTACCAAACAATATGCAGTTAGTTACAGATGTTGATTTTGAATTTTATGTATGGCTTTATGTGAGTTATAGGCTAGGAAATAATTATTTTTGCTGTTCAATTTGTACCATACATTAAATATTCCTGTCAAACAATTTAATACACACAATTAAAAAAAAAATACATACAACTTAGCTTTTATGTTTTTTATTTAATTTTGTCATATTTCTACTATACAAACACAATACACACACAAGATGCATGAAGTCAGTTTTACAATGAACTGTTGATCTTCAATAAAAGTTAAAACACGAATATCAGATAAAATGACTGATAAAGTCTTCCAAAATTATAAATTTGTACCAGACGATGTCTGTAACCAGCTGGTTATTTCTAGGTTTGTAATTAGGAGAGTTTACAAGTAAAAAACATGATATATTTATTTATTTAAATACAAATTGATAAAATGTTTTACAGACTGGGTGACTTTAAACTGTCAGTGATGTGTGATGGGTCATCAAATTGATCTCCTTCAATGGACACATTAGACTATTTCTAATTCCAGCCAGTGGTACAAAGGCTGTCATATGGGCTTATCTTTCTATGCAAAAGTGGAAATAATAAAAAAAAAACCTTACTACTATTTAAAAAGAATAGCCTAAGTGGTGCCAGCTAGTTTCATCTTCAGACCATGTTTTGAAAATACCAAAAGTTCAAATCTAAAAGTAATGAAATTTGCTACCAAAACTTTCTAACATGTTAAAAAACCGCAACAGACTGGGTACTATAAATTATGCTTTGTACGTAATATGTAGTTGTAGAGGGTAGTGCACCAAATTAAATGCCATACTGACATATGTGGCTATAACCTTTCAATCATCATATACAATCTAGATTTAAATACTACAAGCATTCATCCTTAAAATAAAAGATAGAAAAAAAACCTGCCTTGTTAACTGTTAACAAGGACTGTTTGCGATAAACCTAATTCCACACCAAAATTGTTAAAAGCTAATTTTACAGACAATACATAAATGTTTTGAGCATGAAGATACTTGATACACTGATACCACATAGATGAAATGAAATAAATCTTCAACTCGCTTAATTGTCGGAGAATTTGAGCAAATTTGTTGTTTTTTATATAAAACGTCCAGTTTTCTCCATTAAATCGACTGGTGTAACATGTACAGATATATGCGTAGTCAGGTATCGACTATTTTTGTTTCCAAAATGCGGATGGAAAATCCATTTAATTAATAAACTGCCCTATTTAGAGACAAGTAATAATGTTTTCGGAAAAAATCAGGTATTCCGTTTCAGATAAGTTTTTCTTCGATTCCATCTGCGTTTCCGTAATCATGGAAATCAGTGCCTCTACTAACATTTTATAATTTACTATAGCTTTCAGGCATGTATGAGGATATTATTGTGGATGGGGGGGTGGGGCTTATTTTTTTTTAAGTGGACCTGATATTATTTTATTTGCTTTGTTTTAAATTTGTTTTGTTTTTGTTGCTTTTTTGTAATTGTATTTTTGAAAAAGTGGTCTCAATTTTTTAAAAAAGAAATTATCTTTGGGGGAGCATATGCATCCATCAACTTTCCCTCTAGCTTTTTTTTGGTTTAAAGATAAGTGCACCAATGGTTCAGTTTGCACTTATATATTGAATGCTTCTAATTCTCAGTCTCACCCAGATGAATAGGTTGTTGTATATTATAATTAAACCAAACTGTCTGTATATTATTATTAAGCCAGTCTGTATGGTATATTATCATTACTTAGCCAAACTGACATTGTGATAGAAACTGTGGGATGTTTGCACTTGTCTGCTTAGCAGAAATAGCATTATGTTTATTCATCAGCTAAGTGCAAGACTGTGCTAGTTTAATGTAGTGTTTGACTTGGAGCTTAGGCACACATTGAAATGGCTGTAACACAATCTACATGTCTTCACAAAGCAAACAACCCAATCACTGCACTTGCTGACTGTCTTAGGCTCACCACAATAGGCTTACTGGTAAATTAATGCTTGGAAAAAAACAAAGGATTGTTTAAAGACACCCCAATACATTGTTTATTCAGCAGCTATTAGATGTCTGACATGTTGTGTTTTATGACTCATGGTCTTAAGAGGAAACCCACTACTGCCACATAGGTTACACTTTCCAATTTGCAGCAAGAGATATTTTATATGTGCTTTCCTACAGACAAGATCGCACAAATCACAGCCTTTGATAATCCAGTTTTGAACCACTGGTTGGTGTAAGTGGTGTACACCTACTCACCGTTACACAGAATACCATACTGAGTTGGAGCTTTTACCGAGATTAAAAATCCACTGCGTTGACTGAGATCTGCTCTGTTGATAAGCTGGTTTTATTGGAAAGTCTCCACAATGTGAACTGCTTTGGTATTGCATCACTTTACCTGTTACAAGATCTGTGTACCTCATTAATTATCTCATGCTGTTCATGACATTATCAGACCTGTCTGGACTGTGGACACAAAGCAGCTTACAGCCCATAGCATGTGATACCACCATTGCCCTTTAGATCATTGTAAAGAAATCTCAGTGACAAAGGTGCCAAGATAATTGATAGATCAGACTGGACTTATCAACAACAAGTCACCCCTTCAATAGAGTGTTGATCATTTCACTTGTTGACATGTACAGTCCTGATAGGAAAAATATGACATAGCAAGAAAAGTGATCATAGATTTTAGTAATAATTGATAATGAATGAATCCATTAAAAAGCTTTATAAATATATATATATATATATACATGTATATATATATTTTTTTCTGCTTTTGTCAAAATTTACATGTTAATTTATCTTTTGGCATTCAGTATAATATTTACTGCTTCAGTGAGTTGATGATTTTTCTTGTTTACTTATAAATTCTTAATAGAAAAGCAATTATTGGTTTTAGTAATTACTGATAAAAACTGATTATATCCATCCCTTCAGTAGTCTGTCAATGTTTTATCTTGTTGACTTGTAAATTCCTGACAGACAAGATATGACGTAACATACAAAAAGCAATTATTGGTTTTAGTAATTACTGATAAAAACTGATTATATCAATCCCTTCAGTAGTCTGTCAATGTTTTATCTTGTTGACTTGTAAATTCCTGACAGACAAGATATGACGTAACATACGAAAAGCAATTATTGATTTTAGTAATTACTGATAACTTGTTGACTTGTAAATTCTTGATAGGAGAAATATGGCGTAACATGAATAGCAGTTATATGTTTCAGGAGTGATAAACAACTCTTATTCATTAAAGGCATGGGATATTCAATACATTACATAACTGGAGATAATTAGAAAAGTTATTACGTATGAAAGTTAAGCCAAACAAACTCTTGACTGGCCAGGCATCAGAGGAGACTGTGATAATACCAAATTAGTGGATAGCTGTTGACATATAAACAACTGATACTTAAATTAGTGACAAGTAAATTTTTTTAAAGCGGGTAATGATGATATACAACATCACAAAACAGATTTTTCTTTCTTCAATTCTTTTTAATTTAAATTTTTATAAAAACAAAAAAATTCCTGACATTCAGATTTCAACACATGATTTATCTGGATACAAAAAACTTAGTTATAAGTTTCAGTGTATGTGATACAGAAATGGCTGATTAATTCTAAGAAATGGGTCAGCAAAGAATTAAAGTGCAGATATTCAAAATATAAATGCTATATGTCAAAATAAAGTTAATTTGGGTAATGTAAAATGATACAAAAATGGTTGATTATGTTGAACATTTGTCATTAACAATACCAAACTTTTTGTAATTTGTGGAATAATTCAGGCATGCAACTGATTCTGCTAGTTCAGAGATAAGAACTCAAGTAGCATAGATCTACATACACTCTGATTTATATTATATTAAGTATAAGCAAAATATATTATTACACCAGCATAACTAGTGCAGAGGGGACAAGGGACCATTACCTCCACAGTAATGGATATATATTTTTAACTTAGCCAGTATAAATAATAATTTTTAAATTGGCCCCAACCTTCTCCATATTTCTGGCTAAATCCGAGTATTTTCAATGTAACCTTGACATTTGAAAACTTTTTTTCTTAACACTGAAATGCTTTAATGTTATCTTGTTCTATTCTGAACACTTTTTCTTTTATGTATGCAGTTTAAGTCAGAGATTGTAACAAATGATATTCGACTTCAAACATATAGCACATTTTAATTTTTGTTTTCTTATCTTAAGTGAATGCAGTGAATACCATGAATCAGAGTTTTGTTTGGACGGGTTCAAATGTCATAAAATTACAAAATGATATCTTCCTTTGAGGATCTGAATGTGCTGAGTGCTGTCAGTTCAATAGATAAGTCCCAGTCTACTGAGTAATGTATGTGCTAATGTTGTGACTATTCTGTATTTAAAGATAAATAGAAACCATTTACCGTATTTCACCAAGTGGACTCACTTGATTATGTCCCCAGAAGTATAATAACACTTGGAATTCAAAGCAGGACTTTTATCGGTCTGGAACATATGTAGAATTTGTTTCGGATATGAATTGTTTTTAATAAAGTACACATTTAACTGGCAAATGTAACAGCTAGAAATAACAAATGTAATAGCTAGAAATAGCATTAATGTAACAGCTAGAAATAACACAAATGTAACAGCTAGAAATAACAAATGTAACAGCTAGAAATAACATTAATGTAACAGCTAGAAATAACACAAATGTAACAACTAAAAATAACAAATGTAACAGCTAGAAATAAATACAAATGTTACAGCTTGAAATAACAGTAATGTAACAGTTAGAAATAACATTAATGTAACAGAAATAACATTAATGTAACAGTTAGAAATAACATTAATGTAACTTTTTGTTAAAATTGGACTTAATCTTGGATTTGTTAAAGCAGTTTGCTATTTGGAAAGGTACTTAGGCTTATGGAAAGGAAAAGAATGGATTGTTTTTTTAGCCACACCCCAGCACATTGGTTATTGGACAGCTATTAGGTGTCAAATATGATTGTGACATGGTCTTCAGAGGAATGTTTCCACTACATAGAAACTAAAAATAAACTGCTATATTCAGACCTTTCAAAATTATGCAAATAATTGTTTTATTCATGAAAAGCTTGAGCAACTTTAATTTTACATAAATTATTTTTTATATTCATTGGAGTCTTATTTTATTTTAGAAATTTATTAGTTAAATATTTTACTTAATTTTTTTTTGCATAACCTACCCTAAACTATTTTTTATTTGCTTTATGTCATATACATTGGAGTCTTATTTTATAAATTTATTAGTTAAATATTTTACTTAAATTTTTGTTTGCATAACCTACCCATAGGTAGGTTTTCCAAAACAAATGTTTATAAAATTGAATGGTTGTGTCTAGACACTTTTGAGTGTCGAGGCAAACAACCAAAGACCTAATAATTTTAGTGTGTCTGGAGGCAAGTTCCTCTTGTTTCTTTTTTTTTACTGTGGATGGTGTTAGGTGTATTTGAATTAATTTAGCTTTTCTGTTATTTCTGGTTTATTTTATTTAGTAAATATGTGAGCTTGTGAATTAAAAAAAATCCAGTAAAAGCAGATAAAATATTACTACCAGGCAAAAATTGCACATTTGTTGAAAGTGCTGGGTGGTAATTTGCGGTGGTGGGTTGTTGCACTCATCACTGCCTAGAAATAGAAATATTATCTATAATTAGATGGTTGTTATACTCCATTGGTCTTTATTGCAGTTTCAACTTCATAGTTCATGTATTTTGTTGGCAGTTAATAAGCAGTATTACATTCCATAACGTATGATGGATTTTCAAAGTGGGGAGTGCTAATTTTTATGGGTGTATAAAATATTAACTCTCTTCATAACAATTCTGATGTTTTCAGGTTATTACCTGAGACATTTTTAATCATATTAAAAACTGGAGAAAAAAGCTTGGACCACCCCCCCTCTCCCCACCAGCTCCTACAGGCCTGCATTGTATGGAAATGGTGGGGTAGATTTCCACTGTCAGCTATTATTGACATCAGCGTATTGTCATGGTTAGTCTTACTCTCCGGGTGGCTGTCGGAACAGATGATTCTTGTGTTGTACCATTCATTTAGTATGTAAAGCTGTTTCATTAACTATTCATAACTACATGTACACTAAAAAAAAAGATCAATTTCCTCGCCTGAATGAATTTAAATTGAACATAAGAACAAGGTCAGTATGGAAAATCTCAATGATTCATGTACTAAATGTGCTTTTACTTGTTTGAAAGTTTTTGGTGGTTGTGGAGGAAAGTTTAATGACTGGTACCCATGGTGTATGGTAAAGAATCTGACTAAAGTTTGATAGCTCATCAGATCAATCCCTGTAAGTGGACCTGTTGGGCTATTTCTCATTCCAGCCTGAGGTCCACAACAGATGTAACAAAGCCTGTGTTATGTGCCTTCCTGTCTTGGAAGGTGTATACAAAAGACTGTATGCTGTTAACCAGAAAGAGTAGCCCACAAGGTGATAGCAGGTTTCTTCTGTAAACTGTATGTCACAGATAATACGTTTTTTATACCTAACAGCCACTGATCAGTGGTCTAGGAAGGTGCTGAAAAGTAGGGGGGCACACACAGACACATACATATATTTACATTGGAAAAGTAATAAATATATAAGAAATATCTAAAGAAATATCTGAATTGTTAAACAAATGATCAATCCTTTCCTTTTCAGTGGTGTGATTCACCTGATTGTTTTCCATATATCCCAGCATTAAGGTTTAAGGTAGTTGTCTTGCCAAAGAGCAGCACTTCTGATTCATTGTTGGAAGTTAGTCCTTCATCCTAGAGTTACAGGGTTCTATTGTGTAAACTAGAATCCTGTGATTCAAAATAACAAAATATATTTAATTAAATTGGTATAAATAGTGGACCCATTTGCAGTTAGAGCTATTTTCTGTTACAACCAGTGATCCACAACTAGTTTATCAAAGACCATTGTATGTGCTGTTCTGTCTGTGGGACAGTGCTTATAAAAGACCTCTTGCTGTTTATTTGAAAGAGTAGCCTATGTGGCAGCAGCAGGTTTCCTCTAAAATAATATGTCAGAATGACCATATGATTGACGTCCAATAACCAATGATAAGATAAATATCAATGTGCTCTAGAGGTGTCGTTAAATAAAACAAACTTTTCTTTACTTTTTTATGTTGTTTTACATGTTGGAAATTTATGGTAGTTCATGACCCTACAATTACAGGGATCTATTGTGTAAGTTATAGCACTGTAATTTTAGAATCGTAAGTTGTCTTGCCAAGGAACAGCACGTCTTTTGTGTTTTTACTTGTTGGAAAGTTTAAGGTAGTTGTTTTGCCAGGGGACAGCACGTCTTTAGTAGGAATGTCTGACTTCACAATGAGATTGCTCATAACACACGCATATCACTTATCATACAGAACATTACTCCAATCCCCTGTTATTATGTCTCAACTCAGTCTGTGTGCCGTCAGACTGTAGGATACTACCATTCAACTTTAACAGGTGCTTTTTTCAATTTGTCATACAACATCAAAGTTGTATGCCAGTGTCAGGATGAATAGAGGAGAGGTGTTGTTATGTGTGGTCAACACATTTTAAGATTTCATAAGCTGTGATATGGGTGACGATGTCTGAATATTGTATCTGTCATCAATTATTTTTTTAAGGTCTAAATGGTTGACCAGTTTACAATGTTAAATCTCTGTATGGTTTGTAGTTTTATAAGCTGTACATGGGAGAATTTATAATTGTTAAAATCTTTGGTCCGCTTTTGTTACAAGAACTTTTACCTCTGTATGGTTTGTAGTTTTTATAAGCTGTACACAGATGACAAATTTTAACTTTAGATCTACAGACTGTTGTTTTTTATAAGAACTGTTATGGTGGATGGATTTGTTAAATACAGAGAGATTTTCATGTTGGATTATCTATGAATGGTAATACTGGAAAGTGAAATAATTTTTTAATCCAAGAAGGAATTTATTACACAAACATGTCAGCTGCAAACAGAGGAGTAAGAAGAGTAAGTTAAACCCTTTGCTTTTGAAATAACACAAATGTAACAGCTAGAAATAACAAATATAAGAGCTAGAAATAACAAATGTAACAGCTAGAAATAACAAATGTAAGAGCTAGAAATAACAAATGTAACAGCTAGAAATAACAAATGTAAGAGCTAGAAATAATACAAATGTAACAGCTAGAAATAACAAATGTAAGAGCTAGAAATAACAAATGTAACAGCTAGAAATAACAAATGTAACAGCTAGAAATAACAAATGTAACAGCTAGAAATAACACAAATGGAACAGCTAGAAATAAATACAAATGTTAACAGCTAGAAATAACAAATGTAACAGCTAGAAATAACAAATGTAACAGCTAGAAATAACACTAATGTAACAGCTAGAAATAAATAAAAATGTAACAGCTAGAAATAAATACAAATGTAACAGCTAGAAATAACACAATGTAACAGCTAGAAATAACATTAATTAAAACAGCTGGAAATAACATTAATTAAAACAGCTAGAGGTTTGCAAGGGTGGGTTCTATTTCTTTGTGACAAGAGCTTTCAAATCCCTTATATTCAAGACAGGCTTCCCTTCGCAGGCACCATGTAGCAATTTCACTGATTGGGTTTAACAATTAAGCTCAAAATTTTGTTGTCCGAGCATTTGCTATTGCTTGACCAACTGAGCTATTTCACTGATATATAATTTTAAAACAGTCATTTATCATTTTAAAATTTGTTTAGACCTTTTTTCTATGGGTTTCTATTTTCTTGTTGGGTTGTTGTTGTTTTTCGACTAAAATAGATTATAGTAGATAATTATTATATGACTAAATGTTTTTAGTAGCTCAGGAAACAGGCAAATTTATGCAGTAAAATAGCAAACCATTTCCATGATTCTCAAGTCCCTGTGGGTTATGGTATTCTATTTGTATGTACCCTGTGGATAAGTTAAACCAGTTTCACTTAAATTGTGCAATGTTTATGGCTATATTGTTTACAACGCATTTGATTTGGTCCGGAATTATGAATATTTAATGGATTAAGCTGGCATTTTATTGCCATAGCATCACGGCTGATTTGAATGGTGTTGAAAATCCACATATTTAATGAGGTAATTTGGTATCTCATTACTGATTAAAGTAAATGTCTTGTAGCAGGAGATTTATAGGATATTAAATGAGTTTCCATTTCATATCATGTTTATGTCCCGAGTGAAATAATTTTCAGTTGTCACAAGCTTTAGCGAGTGACAATGAAAATTATTTCTTGAGGGACATAAGGGTTAAAGCTCAAATTTAAATTAATAAAGAAAATTAATAATGTTATAATAGATGGTCTAGCTGGAATGCTTTGGGACAGAGCAATACTTAGTTTTAATAATAATGTTTCTTATTTCAAAACAATTCTGAATTCATGTGGGAAAGCTCATATTTAAATTAATAAAGTAAATTAATAGTGTTATAAATAAAGAAGTATTTGATGCCTCTTGAGCACATTGATTTTTATCATATCATCGGATAATGGACATCAATATTATGGTCATTCTGACATGTATTTAAAGGAAACCTGTTCCCGCCATATAGGCTAAACTTTCCAGTAAACAGCAAGGGCTCTTTTATATGCACCATCCTACAGACATGACAGCACATACCCCAGCCTTTGATGAACCAGTTGTGGACCAATGTTTGGAATAGAAAATAGCCCTAACTGCAAATTGGTCCACTAAGAAGGATTGATCCCACGACTGACTGGTTCACAGGCAAACACATTTGAGCTACATCCCATTCCTAGTTTTATAAATAATATACTAGTAAAGAAAAAAGTAATTGTGGAAACCTGTAAAATTTTATTTGAAATCAGTTGTTTCAACTGGTCGATCATCAGATCGATCCTTCTCAGTGGACCCATTTGCAGTTTGGGCTATTTTCCATTCCAACCAGTGATTCACAACAGGTTTATCAAAGGCTGTGGTATTTGCTGTCCTGTCTGTGGGACAGTGCATATAAAAGATCCTTTGCTTGGTGGCAGCGGGTTCCCTCTATAGAATATGTCAGAATGACCATATGTATAACGTCCAATAGCCGATGTAAGATACAAATCAATGTGCTCTAGAGGTGTCGTTAAATAAAACAAACTTTACTTTTTATTTGATAATTATAAAGTACCTGCAGGATATATTTGTTCTCTTTCACTAATTACCACAACTGTTTAAACAGATTTAGGTTTTAGATTTAGTTACATTGCACATTGTTTGGTGGTTATTCTATATTCAGAATAGGATCCCATGCTAGATATCTGTTTTGAAGATTTCTTTTGGCAAGACATCTACACACTGTCTGATTAGTTATATGCCTGTGCCTATTCCCAGTGATGTTTCCAGACCATTTTGTTTATAGAAAGGAATCTATTCACAAGTTAGGTGCAATACCAAGCCTGGAAATAAGTGCTCGGTCACGGACATTGTTCAGTACAAAATTGTAATTTGTCAAGCTTTGACAGTCACAAACTTAATATTAGCAGTTATTTTGTCCGCCACAAAATCAGTTGTTTTTGTGTGTAATCAGTGCGATGATGAACATTTAAAATGCATATTTTGAGGATCATAGACATGCTTACATAAATTAAGCCTGGCAGTAACTGAACAGTCGCCACTGCGTTTACCGGGTAAATCTATCAATAGACCCAATCAAGTCTGATGACTATAAATAATACTTTGAACTCCCCGAATCCATAATCGGCTGACGTATTCCGAATAACCTAAATAACCTGCGAATGACCTAAATAACCGGCAACATTAGCTTGAAGTCGCCCAAACTTTTCATGATTTTTTTTTTTTAATGTCCATCTGTTACTTCCTCCATCAGTGTCATTAAATGATATCGGTTGATAATATAGATTTAGCGGTGTAAATGGGATTTGGATATGCTGCTAAAATATGTGACGTCAGGCCTGTGCTTTAATGTAGCATGCTAATGTCATGTGATTGGTCATGAAGGCAAAACAATGAACAAAATCGCATTGTTTAAAAATATAAAAAAACATAGCCTCCTAGTACCTGTAGTTATGTTGATACCTCATATTCAAATCCTCCGACTTTTGAGAATAAACTTGTTAGAATATACCGTTCCAGTACCTTATAATAAAAACGTTATATGCAATTATTTTTGCGGCTAAAAAAAATTACAATCGATCTTTCATTGTAAATTTTCGCGAGTAATTATTTTCGTGACCACATCCCCCAATAATAAAAAGAATAAAAAAGGAACATTTACCAAACTCTTTTCAGTTACAGTTTCATTTATA
>JAULBS010115787.1:1649-14633 GCA_032355785.1 Symmetromphalus regularis | reverse complement strand
AAGTACAGGCCAACGCACCAATTACAAGTCCCATAAGCACTTCTCCGAAGTTGCCCCCCCCCCCCCTATTTACAAATGATGGAACCGCCCCTGATACCATGTTTAATTAGTTTGTACAATAATTTTTGTCTATTTACATAAAAGCTTTCCTGTAATCTACAAAATAACAATACAGGCGTTTTCTTTTCTTTAATGTTCTGTTTATAAGGGTTTGAAGAATAAAGCCAGCGTGAACGGTGGACATTTGTTCCAAAACCAAATTATGCATCCGTGATGATGTTATGTTCCTCAATTATAATCTAGCAATATTTCATTTAAACTGGAAGTAAAACGTTAGCCCAAGCAACTAACCAAAGTGATGCCTCTATAATTATTTGTGTCATTGACATTTCCTTTATTAAACACAGGAACAATACAGCCAGTTGACCATGATTGCGGGAAGTGACCAAATTTAAAAACATTATTGAACATTATTTTATGATACTCCCTGGGTAAATAACTCATGACTAAGAGGAGCGTTGTACTGCCAGACACTATAGACACATTACATAAAGAACAACTATGATGAGCCTTTAGATATTTTTTTATGAATACATATTAATATTATACATAATAACATTTTATGGCCACCACCTGTGAAGTTTGGACATGATACTGTTAGCATACCACTGACAACACTACCGTCAGCATACCACTTATAACACCACTGACATTTTAATTTTTTTTTTTTTTTAATGTTTGTTTAAAAATGTTGTCACCCCTACACCGCGGTGAGGAACAGTACACGTAGGGGCACCACTGACAGAGTCAGTCTATTGGCCGTTAGCACACCGCTAACACCATACCTAACATCAAAAATGTTTAAAAGCTACCAGATAGTTACGCGGGTGATGCATACTTTAATCCACTTGGATACGTTATAAGGACAAACACCTTACCACCGGTTATTTAATTATATTTTTTCCAAAACAGTTATCTCCGTGATTATATCCCCACCCAGTTTATTGCTCAATAAACAAGCAAATCCATGGTCAGGGGGTACAACCCAGAAGCAACTTTGAGATTCCTGACACAACGCCCCCACCCAGATTATAGCCCGTAAGGCGAGCCAATACAGATATCACTATAATTTTTATTAATTTTGAATTTTTTATCACCTAAATAAACATGTCCCAAGTCACAACCACTAGAATTCCGCCACAGCAAATTTCAAATTTGTCCCCCTATATTAATAACAAACAAGGGCGTTGGAACCGGGTGAGATCTCCACAAGGCTTAATGGGTAGGTGTCTGCCACTTGCAGCGACCAGTGGTCCTCAACTGATTTATTTATATGCTGTCCTGTTTATAGGAAAGTACATATATAAGATATTTTGCAGCGAAGGAAAGAGTTTTTTTAAATTATCATTCGTTTCACGAACAAGCGACCCTACATTTTGCTAAATTAAAATAAAATCAAAAGTGAAAATTCACACTTATTTTATTTCCGCCGACAAGAAGAAAAAAAAATGGATACGATATTTTAACTACCATAGGCAATATGGGTGCACTGCCCAGGTTTTAAACAAAAACACTAAATTTACACTTTGAAGTTTAATAGTTTCTTTTCACAGAGGGTTAATATAGAAGTATGCAGGCATATGACCAGTTAAATAAGTAAAACTGGTAAAATTAATTTCATACCAAATGTTTTTTCCTCTACTAAGACATTTTGTAACTTTTAAAACTATTTTATTTCCTCCCTATGACCCTATTTTTTGTGTTTGATAAACTAAAAAAAACACCTAAAAAAACTCTGGCCAAATCGAAAAGATTAGCCTCTGTGGTTGTAGCTGATTTCCTCTCATGACCACGCGCTTCTAAACTCCTTCTATCTGACACCTAATAGTCGCTGAATAAACAATGTGCTGGGTATCATTAAAGAGCCAATCCTAACAGCAGAATCATGTTAATTTTGTTTAAACGTGAATAGAACTTGTATTGTTATCTTTTATTATTAAAGTATGTTAAAGTAATATAAAATGTATATGCCTATTATAAATGTTCGTTACAGGAAAACTGCTATATACTAAAGATATTATTATAGATACATTTGTGAAGACAATGCTACATCAGATACATTATATTTATCTAAGTGTTTTAAATTGATAAAATCTGAGCGGTCTTGTCATAACAGCGCTACAACATCTCCACGGTTAAACAATGCAAACTTGTAAATTTAAGTGCCTATACATTCTAATAATTTCTCTGTGATTAAACATTTTCTAAAGACGAGTCTGACAATAATGAAGTGTCGGAATAGTGACAGAATGCACCTCTGGGTTCTTAAACCAGATCGGAAATAATCATATAGGTTAATTACCGTAAATGTGTCAAGTCAGTGAACGAACATATTCAAGCAATAGCGTCATCTACTTAATGAATATACGTTTTCTTTTAAAAATTAAACCACCTTTCTTGCTTTTAGCTTTAATGTACCAATCCGCTGATTTATTGACATCTATTTAATTGAATTCGTTAACGTCCCTTTGATATATATAAGAAAGTACACCATTGATGCTCCAATTGATACCTGTCTAGTAGATGCTATTATTATTCATAATATCCCTGTCGTAACACTAATTTATTGATATAATTAAAATGATAATCGTCAGGCTAATTGGAAACTTACTATATAGATCTTAAGAAAACCGATATATATTAACTAGCAGACGTCAAAGACTTCAAAACTATAACGCAACCTCCATTACCTAATTGCATATGCGGCAAGTAACAAAACTTATACTGGGTAAGAAAGTTGTTTAACGATTCAAATCAAGTAGGTATTTCAATATACAAATATACAAGGAAAATAGTTAAGCTCATCCTATATACTAGTATTTGACAAAGACGAGAGAAACGAGTGCAGCCATGCACATCTTAAAAACAAGAGCTCAAAACAAATATGTAAATATGATCTGAAATATGACAAAAAATATATACCAGAGATGTTTTGAGATTATAGGCTAATCATGACAATGACATTCACACAGGCAGTGGTTTCAGACCGAAATAGAAATCACCATCAGTTCAAAAGATAATGATGAATGAACATTGAAAATGTCATTTAGAGTTAAAAATTTAATAAATAACACTCGTCGTTGTAGAAATCATCAAGAGCTTGTAAACCTCCATTGTTTTATTCCTTCAGTAAGTCGCCTAATCACCAAACAAGATAAATGCTCCCACTTTCGGAGTTAATCTAAATTCTATTCTACGCCTGCACATAATCATCATAGTAATTACAGATGCCATTAAGAATGTCATATTCTAATGTCTCACAGGGTGCTTAACTATTTTTCTTGTATATATGACTAGTACCTTTTCTTACGAAGATTACTGCAGATTGTCCGAGTGAATCCATACTTTCCCAAAAGGGTTCTTCCAGCACACATGAACTATGTAATCTCTCGATTTATTAACTTAAAACCCAATAAAAAAGCATATGGGATTCATCTACATAGTGTACAGTAAAAATTATAAGGTTAAATTTACCACGTAATAGTCAATGGATACTTTATTGTTTGAACTACAACAGGGAAAACCGACCCAGGAAAGGATCAATGTTGAATAAAATTTTAATAATGTCTTATCAATCTGATTACGATCTTTTAAAACGCCCATTTAAGTCTGGGGAAGGGGGAGGGGAGAGGAAGGAGGAGCTTATTTTGCATAATCTACTTTGTGTAATATTGTGTTGTACTAGTTCTGAAAAACAATTATAAGCACACATGCATTATCTGAACCTAAATGTTTATGTGACATGTGACTGCAGTCAATGCACATACAATGTTAACGTTTTGTTATTAAAGAACTGTTATTTGTTATTTATGGACATTTCTGTCAATACTTAAAGAACCGCTTTTAGCATTCATTGTTGTTATTTATCTAAAATGTAAATCTAATAATTAAATATAAACACGGAAGTTTCAAAGTGTATTGGTATTTATAATTAGAAATAGTATTTTTAGATATTTAAACATAATACTCTAGCGTAGCCAGCGTGAGGCGTTTGCCTCGTCTGGATTTTCCGAAGATTTGTTTTATTTTTTCCCATGATACTGATATTTATTATCCCCATGGTTCAAGCTCCCAGCGTCTGGATTTGCCTCGGCGTTTTTCACTCTCTGTCTACGCCCCAGTAATAATTATTAGTAATTTAACAATATTTGATATTTGTGGGCTGATCGAGACCAATTATCTTTAAATCTTTCAGGGCAGCACTTCTGTTACCCAATTTCCTTATTTTGAAAATGACTTTCTGTGCTTACCAGTAACCAGTATGTTTATCCACGCCATCTTACAAATTTATAATCATTGTTTTCGTACACCCGACAAACACAACTGTTGCTTTGTTTCTCATCTTTCATGGATAGTTATCTAAAATAATTAAGTATATGTGGCTCATATGGAAAAAAGAGTTGTTTATGTTACACTTGTTTTCGTGTTTGGAAACATGTTCAACATATACAAGGTATGGCAGGAATACCTGACGGTTTTTATTTATTTTTTGAAATAAGAAAAACATGAAAAAAACTAACAATTTGTGGACCATATCAATATAATTCCATTTTGTAAATATACATTTGTTATAAATACTTGAACTGGTCCAAATGATATCGTGTGACTTAAAATAAAATATGAACCTCTGTTTTGCATAATTTCGGACTATTACCGAAACTACTTTATGAATTATGTCAACAAAGGAATCCCCAAAGAATTCCCACGAGATTCTATTTTTAAACATCAAAGATGATCGACTGCAGTTGTCAGCCCTGCGTTAGACGTCAAAATGAGAGACGTGCCTACCAATTTGTTTGGAGATTTTAATTTAGAAACATTTTTTGTGCAACTAAAACGAAATATGAGCTTGGTCCCGTTTAATCTCACACATATCATAACTGTCGACACATTTCCCTACCTTCACAATTACAAAGTCAATGAATACAACAGAAACATGCGACATACCGGTTTCATCTATCCCTGGTAACATTGAACACACGTAGAATTTTCATACTTTAAATTTGATAACTGTAATTTCAACACCGTAATCGGAAATCCACCTTCACAAAATAGCGCCCATTAACAAATTTATAGTTAAATATTCATAAACCAACCGCTTCACCACATACACATTTTACTATTCAAAAGAGATCATTTTATGTATTTATATTATGGTTTACATTTACTTAAATAACTATTAACGTCATTTGTTTATTTTAAATTATGAATGTGCCTAGCTGATATTGACATGTAATGCCATAATTATGAAGAATCGGTAATTGTATGTAAGAAACAGATCTTCTCATTCTGCTTTTGACGGGAAAAGTCGAACCTCAAGGATGGGGATTCCCTAAAGATGTGTAAGAATTTCGAATTAATGAAATAGTAAATATCTGGATAAAAGAGTTCGCATTTTATTTGAAAGAACTTTATAATAATGACAAAGTTATACATTTGGAATTATAAGAATAGAACTTGATAATGTTTGAGGTTGATAGAAGTATGAACCGCTTTGATATGAACGGCACCGCGCTAACGCGTTACGCCGTTCATACAGGGTTCATACTTCCACGAACCTCAAACATTATCAAGTTCAATTCTTAAATGAAGCGTTAGTTCCAATTAATTTTTTTCAGGTCAATTAAAAGTTGTATGTAAATAATTATTATTTCGTGTTATTTGATAAACATTATATCAATTAATTTTTCTTTAAGTTTTAAAATTAAAAACAAAACGTAAAATATTTCTGTCTTATTTATGTGATGTAAAACATGTGTTTATGCATGTCCATTAAACAGTTTAAACATGTGTTTATTTCTGCTGCCAACATAAAATTCAGCTTTACCTTTCTTTCTCATCATATCGACAAATTATCTAACATATTACTGGAGGAATTTTTCTTGAAATAAAGAAAACATAAAAAGAAGAAATTTTAAATTTGTTATGCTTATTGTACAGAGGCCTGTGAAAACTTCTAATTATGGAAACTATCATGAAAAGGTAATGAATTTTAGCGATAATTGTATATTACAACGTGTATGCTGGTTTTTAACGACTAGGACCTAATCATTAAACACAGTGAATCCTGAAGCTTGAATTGATATGGGGGCCCTTCGCAACTAGCAACAAGGTCTGGGTTAAGCAATGTAGATTAAAATCGCTTCTGGGACCCTTCTAGATTAGGGACCCTGAAGCTTAAGCTTCATTAGTTTCAAAGTAGATCCGCCCCTGATTAAATGTATAATTGTGTATGTCAGTTTGTTTCTGGGTTGTTGTTTGTTTTTGGGTTTTTTAATTTAAACTTTAAGTATGAAAAATTACATCATGCAAAATAAATATGAAACTTTGATCCATCAAAGCAATCTAATTGATTGTTTTAATGAACATAACATTTTAAAAGTGAATTAGCATGTATTCAGCAGTTAGTTAATCGTGTATCGACATTTTAAACAATACACGTACTTTACTGAATGGGCAATTACAAAGAAAGGAATATTGATAAAATAATTGTAATAACTAGGCATGTACATTATGCAACTGATTCAATTTTATTTTAGAAATAATGTGTCGTTTTAAAATTCGATTTGCTTTTCGATAATGAATGTTTTCTCTCACTCGGATGTAAAATATAGTAAAGAGCAGGTTTCATAATTTCAACACATCCCACAACTTAGATAGACCACGTTAACGAGCATGAATCATTCCTAAAAGATAATGTAGAAAAATCATTATACACTGTATGTCAATAAACGTAAATAGCACAATGATATCCGCCATAATTATTTTAAAAAATAGGGGACAAGGCGTTATGTATTAGGGATAGTCTACAAATGTTATTGGTTTATGCAATGCTAAAAATAATAAAATTAATCCTAACAAAAAACATTAGTAAAATAAGTCTCCAGATACTGACATTTTGCATGAAAACCTATCTGAGCAGGATATTACGAGCTCGCGAAAGGGAACAGGGACGTGTCCGTAATTTTAGAATCGGGGTATAATTATGTTCTGAGAGTCATATAATTAAAAACTTTCACTCCGAACTCTTTGTAATTAAAAAAAAAAAATCCGATTCCAAATAAATAAGTAAATGAATGAATGAATGAATGAATAAATAAATAAATAAATAAATAATAATAATAAACAATAATAATAATAATAACAGCAGCAAAAGCAACAATTACAACAGCAACAACAAAATCGATTCAGACATAATTTGCTCTTCTTTGGTGATTCATTATACGTTAAAAATCAAGGGCATTGGTACATCAAGGGCATTGATACATCAATATGAAAAACATACAGAAATAAATACAGCTGCCTGGTACACGTACCAAGTTCGTGACACTTTATAGAAAAAGAGTTAATGACCTGCCTGTCGGTAGTCTTCGTTATAAATTATAGCGTGTTAGAAATATTGCTTGTAACGAACCTAATTAACTAGAAAAACTCGAAAAACAACGAAAAACGTTTGTTATATTAATGATTTCAGTTATAGAAGGATGAAATCATTATTATTTTATATTGATTTGTAAACCAAATAAAGAAAAAAAACAAATCAACTAAAACCGTATTGTTGATTTAATACCTTGAAGTTTTCACTTTAAACCTTTACATAGCCTAGAGATGTTTTATTATGAAGGATGAAACATTCAGTATAAAATGTTTAGCATATGTTTTGTGAAATTATGCAAATGACTGAATACGATCAGGCCAATTAGTTATTTGAAAGTCATTTGTTCATGTTCACTTAGATGAACGAAATGAATGTACACACTTTCTTTTTGTCACAATATAATTACTGTTAAGTCATCGAACAAAAATGGCAAATGAAGTTAAATGTAGCACAAATTTTTATATTCGTCTGAAGCTATTTGACGAAATCAGGGCGAAACTGCCTGATATTTGTATTGGTCTTAAGCAATGTCAACGAAATCAACTGTGAAACAGCTCGATAGTGCATATAAAAGCTACCTTGCTGCTTATTGATGAGAGTAGCCGCATTAGTTTGGCGGCAGCGGGTTTCGTATCTCCTACTAACACTAACCTCTGGACATCCTGCAAAGACAGCACAGGAAAATGAGTTGACAGTGTGCTTGAACCTTAACTGGATATAAGCATTAAATAAATACAACCAACTAGAAGCGACATGTAGTCCAAGAGGTAGCGTGAACTAGTTTGGCTATATGTTGTTCTTGTTAGTGGTCACTGACATAAGACAATGGACCCGTGGTGGACGTAACAGAACTATATGGATGTGGGTCCGTTTCAAGGCTATCGACCTATCCACATAATACAAATACCGTACACTTGTACCCACTTATAGTAGGATTCTAAAGTAGTCACGTTTGTTTATTGTCAATTAGTTAATGAGCTTCTTTTTTTTGGTATTGTATCTAATTATTGATTGTTAAAATGCACAGAATGACCGCGTACGTCCACGTTCTAATTAATTGCAGACAGACCTGTATTAAGCAGTCTTAAAGAGTCATCTTTATTTTCTTCATAATCAGATAATTAATTAAAGCAGAACTTTTATTAAGGAGTCACCTATCTTAAAAGGGCAAATTTTGTTACTCAGTTTGATGACGTTAATGACATTTTTGACAATAAGAGATGTTTGACAATAACTTGGACTTTTTCTTGTAAAACCCGCACGCACGTACACCCGCATATATATATATATATATAATAAAGGGGCGTTGGAACGAAATTCATATAGGGGAGGGGCTGCTCCCGTTTCAGAATATCAGAATTTCCCGGTGAATAATTTAGCAATGAATAAGAACATATTTAAGCCCCCACTTCAAGGTTTACACTAACATAAACAAATTTATACTGGATGTCATAATTATATTTATTCTGTACAGTCAAGAGGCTGGCATGCTTCGCTCAATTACAGGGTTTTCAACTGATGCCAGTTATAGCTGATTTGATATGAATTTAATTACTATGATCTGCTAAAACAAGAGAATACAGATAATTGTTAACGTACTTATAGTTCGTTCAGTGTAATATCATTAAAGTAACTATGTACTATTAAAAGAAAGGAAAATATTGTTTGTTTAACAACGCTCAGCACATTGCTCTTATTCAGTATCTATTAGGTGTTTTGCAACTCATGGTCTTTACAGGAAACCCACTACCGCCACTTTGGCTACTCTTTTCGATTAGCATGAAGGGATCTTTTATATGCTCTCTCACAAACAGGACAGGGCATGCCACGGGCATTGATAAACCAATTATGGACCACTGGTCGATGCAAGTGACTTACACCTACCCTACAAGCGTTCTGTTTATATGAAGACAGACAACATCAAACAGTGAGTATTTTATACACAATACCTCCACGGATATATTTATGTCAGTTTGTTAACTGGATTCGCGTTTCTTTTGTGGTTAGGGATGTTTTGAACATGTGTGCGCTTATTTACATATTAAACGTATGGACTTATTTTTGCCGAGTATGACACAGTCATTGTAGTAACATAATAATGTTTATACAATTTGTTTCCATTTTGTGCCAGAAAAGGGGGTGTTTGTTGAAAGTAATAAATATCCTGAAGGAAAAAAGACATGTTTACAAAGTAAATATTGATATGTATTAAGTACATGAGTAGCTGGGTAATACAAACATTAAAACAATTACTTTTATAACTTACTGATCTTAGTAATTTGTGGGATTTTAAATCACCAATCAGTTAATGTGTTGCATTGCTGAAGGCTATACTTACTTAGCTTTTTGTAACAATGTACCAGGAAATTACTTTTTCGCCCACTAAATAAACATTTCTGGATTAGTTTCCATGCTGACTTATATTTACTTCTTAGCTAGGATTATTTGTAACAATGTACCAGGAAATTACTTTATCGCCCACTAAATAAACATTTCTGGATTAGTTTCCATGCTGATTTATATTGACTTCTTAGCTAGGATTATTTGTTTCGATTGTTCAAGGATACATTAATGTTGAACTATTAAATTTCTGACATTAACTTGAATAAAATATTAAATCTGATTGAAACATTGATAATGTTTTTGTGTATGACCAGAGAAAAGACACAGATATAGTGTGGTCTTCTGTTCTCATTGACAAAAAGAATAGTTATCATATTTCTGTCTGAGCAACATAATTGTTATAAAATCAGATATAGTAACAGTAAGAAAGAAAAACCCACAGTACTGGAGTATTAATGAAATATTTGTAGAGGATCTTAGAAGAAGATGTTATTTTAATTTGTCCATTATACAATTATTTGAGGGAAGTTTTAATTAATAATGCTGTATCAATTTGTCCAAGTTTTAATGATTTTGATCTAATAATGAAAAGTTGTGCCCAAATCTGTTTGAAGATTTTAGAAAAAAAAGTCGAGATTATGTATACTATATAGAGGGGTGTAATTATTTTATAATTATTTATTTGTTACAAAGGTTTTATATATTTTTGTTTACTTCATCTTCGTCTCTCATAAGTCTATACTGAGTGGCTTTTAAAATACTTGTATCACTGCATTTTTATTACTAGATTTGTATATTTTTATTATTTTATTGTATTTTAAAAGGTGAGACGTTAATAAAATATCTAATTGAATTTAACTGGAAAGAGATACATGTATTTGTAGCAGTGGTGTGCGTTTGTGACTGGTCATGCAATGCTCGGGTTGATACTCTCTGGTGCATTCATTCTGAGAACCAAACATGGAAATAACAGACGACAGAAAACAACATTTTAGAATAAAAACATTCTACTCCTAGTTTAAAAGCGGAAATTGGTTTTCATTTTATTTTATTTGTTTGCTAAATAGGACAAATAAAATGACTGTGACACAAATACGGCTAAAAATCATTGCTGTTTCACGATATCAGTCTTGTATTTAAACAGTCGATTTATTTGAAGCATTTTTTTTATCATTTTACCCATTTCGAAATCCAGACTTTAAAACTGTTATAACAACTATCCAAGGTTTTTGTTAAATAGACTCATCTTACAGATAACATTAATTTCCCCTCATATATTTCAGACTGTGTATTTGAATGTATGTTTAATTTACAAAAATACAGTTTTGAACATTCTAACATTTCTGCTTTTCAGACTGAATGCCGATCATGAAGATGTAATAAAATTTAAATTAAGCTGATGTGTGTTTTTTTGCTTTGATATCTCGTACATGATAATATTTCTGTCGTTCAGATTGAATTCCACAGTACGATATTCTTCAAAGAGAGCGAAAATGGTAAGAATTTATAATATTAATGTCTTAGAACTAGTTAAATAATAATTGTAAGTGTTGAGGACCTGATATACGTTTCTTAGGAAGTTTGTGTTTGTTTTGATTTTACAAATATAAGTCATATTTTCTCTGCCGGTCATGAAGATGAAATAAAAAGTAAATTAAGCTAATGTGGGTTTTTTTCTTTGATATAGCGCAACCGATAAAATAAATATTAAAACAAAATTCCAGTGCCATACTGTTAATGAAATGTTACAAAAAGTCATAAAAATAAAACAAACCCGAAATATATCCATAAATACCATCGTGTACAAAAATAATTTTATACTTTCATCTCGGCCTTTTTAAATTAAAGTTTATCCACTGCCTGTTACATATAGCTGCATGTACACGTTTGTTTGTAAATGAAGTATTACAAACTGAATTGGAGTTAGCTTTTTCCTACTGGAAAAAGTTTGTTAGTCGGTGGATACGTAAGTGTAGTCATTTCTAATTGTCTGCCAAAAATAACAGACATTCATAAATATAAAAAGCAAATGCTAGAGCTGGTTCTTGTGATGTGGCATTCTGAAATTTTAATAGAGCACATGAAATCATTTTTTTTATAATAAAATAATTTAATAAATTCCTGAACTGAAGAGTTAACGTCTCTGATCAATTAATAAAAAAGGCAACTATTGCAGAATCATTTATTTTATAACTTACTTTACAAAGAACGTTCAACATTTAATTACATCCTTGTTAAACTGCAGTCAAGCAGTCCTTATCCACGTAGACCTTTATTATATTTCTCCTTTTATTCAAGTCTGTTACTAGGTTTGGCCATTAGGCGGTGGCAGTGTCTACAACATTTTAACAAGCGTAAGCCATCAGCCATTAATGTTTAGACATGGTTTAAACATTAAACACGTCGTACCTTTTGACTTTTAATATAAATGTTTTGATTTTGATTTTCTTTTTCTTTTAGTATGATAAAAGTAATGACATTAGCTTTCCAGTAGTCGATATTTCCTTCATGAGCATGCGATGTAAAACAAAAGTTTAAAAAAAGAGAATAATCCTATTTTTTCCTATCGCACTTTTCAATAGAAAGGGAAACTCATACAACAGCTTTTGATAAATCCTTAGCGAATCAATAACTGAAACGGGAAATAACCAATACTTCCACTAAGAGGGTTCGATTCGACGATGCTGGAACTGTAGAACATTTACTTTTTAAAATGTATAAATGAAATTACTACAATGATAGAAATTAAGTAAGTTTACTTTGTCAAATTTAGAATTAACTTACTATAATGACAGAAATGAAGTACGTTTACTTTGTCAAATTTAGAATTAACTTACTGCAATGATAGAAATAAAGTACGTTTACTTTGTCAAATTTAGAATTAACTTACTACAATGACAGAAATGAAGTACGTTTACTTTGTCAAATTTAGAATTAACTTACTACAATGATAGAAATAAAGTACGTTTACTTTGTCAAATTTAGAATTAACTTACTACAATGATAGAAATGAAGCACGTTTATGTCAAATTTAGAATTAACTTACTACAATGATAGAAATGAAGTACGTTTATGTCAAATTTAGAATTAACTTACTACAATGATAGAAATGAAGTACGTTTACTTTGTCAAATTTAGAATTAACTTACTACAATGATAGAAATGAAGTACGTTTACTTTGTCAAATTTAGAATTAACTTACT
>JAULBS010115776.1:0-14635 GCA_032355785.1 Symmetromphalus regularis | reverse complement strand
CTACTAGACCAGTTTTGCTATGGTAAATTCTACTACTAGACCAGTTTTGCTATGGTAAATTCTACTACTAGACCAGTTTTGCTATGGTAAATTCTACTACTAGACCAGTGGATCCAATGTTTAAGTTGTTCCCAAATAGGATTAATTAGTTCACATCCCAAAATAAGTACATCAGTGTTCATACTTCCTGTTTACAGATAAAACGAACATCCTATGTTGTAGAAAAACTTATTTGTTGGCAGTATTCTATGAATTATCTTCAACTGAAACCATCTCAATTGTGTATTATCAGTGCAGCGAAATAGCATTGTATTAAAATCTTTTTTCTCACATATACTATTTAACTCTTCCATTTTAAATTACCTTTATATTTGACAAATCTTGAATCTAACAAAATATTATAAAACATTTTGCAACCTTTTAAGTTTACATTAAGATTCAAGTGATTGTAAGGAAGAATAAGATTTGTTAATTTATCTTTGAACTTTTTAAATCTGAATGCATCACAATACTGTAAGCAATTAAAAAAAAAACCTGGAGGCCCACAACTGTCTTAAAATGTATAAATAAAATTGCTACTGGCTGTATTGCTAATAGAATAAAAACAGTTCTAGATAAAATAATAGATAGAGATCAAACAGGTTTTCACAAAGGTAGATACACTGGAGAAAATATTCGTTTGGTTTATGACATAATGCATCATACTCAGACATACAATATACCTGTCCTTTAGTACTTGGTTTTTTATTCTAAAAGCTTTAGAAATATTTAATTTTAAACATCTATAAAAAGCTGGAATAAAACATCTTACAAACATTCTATATCTGCTGTGATACAGAATGGTTATTAAATACATTTTATCAGAATGTTTAAATTAGAAAGAGGATGCAGATAAGGAGACCTCTATCACCATATATTTTTATAATATGCGCTGAAATCCTTGCTATTTTAGTTAGAAACAATTCTAATATTAAAGGTATTACTAATGATGTTGAAGAATATATAATTTCAGAACATGGTGGTGTTACAACCTTTATTCTTGATGGATCTCCCAAATCTCTGAATAGTACAATATCTCTACTTGATTATTATTCTAATATCTCTGGTCTAAAAGTAAATTATACTAAATTGAAAGCCATATGGATTGGAAGCAAAAAATTGGTGGTATAAAAATGCCAAATATACAGCATGTTATGAAGTCTTTAAAATCAATGGGGATAAAAATACTTTTATTAAATTACAAAAAATGGGTTAATTTATTTCAGTCTACAACTGGTTTAACTACTCTTGATCTCATTATATATGAGGACAACTTCATTATACTTAAAAAAGAAAACATTAAAATTATTTTTGGAAAGATATATTGTATAGTTGGGTACTTTTCAGTCCCCCCGAATACCGCAGCAAAATTTATTAAATTCCGCGTTGAAATTAGCTATTTTCTGCGATAGTAATTGGAAAATTCCGCGGCAAATTCTGCAACATAAAACAACTTACAAGTTTACACTAAAAACTAAAAACTCAGTAGTCCAACCAAATCGTTAAGAAATATGTCATATTTGAGTGGCTGGTTATGGTAGAGGAATACCAATGAAACAATTTATACATGCTAATATTATTGTTATACATATTAAATAGGATAAAATTACAGAATCCTATTCCGTATTCGTGAAACTTGTGTAATTTACTTCCAACGAGTCATCGGCAGTTTCCATTACCTAAATAACTAACAACCACTCTGTAACACAAGGCCTGTTCAGGCGGGCGAGCGCTCGTGAACAATTTACCTGGTTACCATGGTCTTCTATCACATTTTAAAATTACTAGTCCCTAAAACCAGTTTAGCACGTGAATGCGCTCGCTCGCCCTCATGAACATGTAACGGTGGCGTGTTCAATTTGTTCTGCGTAGGCGGAAACAGTCGACAGTTACCGAATGAAGTTATGCATTTAATACGTTTACTGTGAGGGTAAAATTTTTATTGTTTATAGCTAATAGGGGGTTTTGTGGTGGAAGTGTTGCAAAGGTTACATACATTATGATAATGATACCCGTTTGACACATACAAGAGAATAACGTATTTTTATCTTACATAATTGTATCTTACCGTTATACAGCCGCTCACAGTACTTCCCGGTGTAGAACTTTGTACACTTGCACTGTCCTGATGTATCCACTGTTCCACCATGCAAACATGGAGTTTTCTGAAATTAAATCACAATATGTAGATCTACCAACTTTCTAATATATAAACCTCGGCAAACGTTAAGCACTGCAGCAAAACTATTCCCATAAATATGTTCTTATTCATTGTTAAATTATTCACCGGGAAATTTTGATGTTCAGAAACGGGAGCAAACACCCCCACCACCAAATATGAATTTCGTTCCGCCCCTCTCATATGTCCTACACTTACTGTAAAAATGTACATGCAGTCGTCGTCGACCATGTTGTTGTGACATCCTGTCAATGGAAACCTCTCTGACAACGTACACACCTTACTGTGGCCACTTGTACAGAGATTGGCAGATTTACACTTGACGTCTCTGGTACACTGCATAGCACATTGGTTGAGAGAAGAAACCTGAAACAGATATATCTAAATAAACTTCGTTATATCAATGATGAAGACACCAAACTTAAAATGTCAAGATATGATGATTCAAAATAAATAAAAACGTTGCTGGTGAAAATTAAGTCAAATTTCAGTTTGCCATTTTACACAATAGTACAGATCAGAACACAAATCTGGGTTTCTAAGTTAATCAGTATCCTGGAAACTACCATGTTGATATTTTAAAACAAAACATGCATATTGTATTAGATATGTCATAAAATAAACTTTTATAAGTTTTGTCTATAGACTGAGAAAATATAATGTTGATTAAAATCATATCTCCAAAGTGTGTTGTGTGCGCAACTTGCATCAACCATTGATCCTCAACTGGTTTATGAAAGCCGTGGGAAACAGTCGCCTCTGTGGTGGCTGCGGGTTTCCTCTAAAAACGAGTTGCATTTAAAAAATATTAGAGTAGCTTTCATTGTGTTACAAAACAATTACATGAAGTGAGGGTACAAGAAACTTACCTCCAAGTTGTGCATCAACTTTTCTGTCGTCTTCTGTTTGGGACAAATTTTCATCACATGCTGCTTGTAGCTAGGTTCTACCGGTTGAGCGTGGTTAATAGCAACCAGGGCTACAAACGACACCAGCTGGAGAATTTGGTGTGTCAGCGGCATATTCTGAAATATAAAAGGAACAAGTCTCTGAGAGTGAGAGAGAGAGAGAGAGAGAGAGAGAGAGAGAGAGAGAGAGAGAGAGAGAGCTCTTGGTTTGATGAATGTTCTAAGACTTTTGGACGAAATACATGTTGTAGTTGTAAACTGAAAAATAACATTTCACTTACCCACATGTTTAACATCCGACAATCATACATATCCTCACGACGGTAAACAGAACTGTAACTCTCCCTGGAACCGTAGATAGAGTGGTATTTAAACATTTTTCTAAACTTCAAACAACTATTGATTACCACTTTACGTACCTTATAGATTTTAAAGTGGAATTTAACACATCTACTTCCCCCATCTAGCCACTGGATAGAAACTACAACAGAAACATTTGAATAATGTCCCACAACCACCGCCAGAAAAAAAAGAGGATTTTATTGTTCATGCTGTGGTAAGATGATCAATATAAAATAATCCAGTGTAAAGAACTGATTTTCAATTGGTTCTGAGGAAATACGATTGAAGCTTCACTGATTGGATTAGTTAACATCAAATATCTCGAGATGAGATCTGAAACTTTTAAACATATACCTGAATCTTTTAATGCTGGTCAGGAGTCAAAAAACGTTTCCCGTTGAGAACTGTTGAATTTTCCTTTTGAATTCAAACATTACTTAACATCAAACACATCTCGAGATGAGATCTGAAACTTTTGAACATATACAATAATGCCTAATAGTCAGTTTTTTATTTTTGTGGTGGGTAGCCTTTAACCATCTATTCAGTGGGGTGAGTCAGTAAATTTATCTCCCCATAGGTGGCTTGTCCTGACAAGCACAACGGAAGTTTCGATAAAGCTAACCGCTTCCAGCGAAATATACCTGTAATGAGTGGAGCATTGTAAAGTGACGATACATTTTTAGTGGTGGATTTGTTAATAGTCCGATTCTCTGACGTTGCTTAATGTGAAGTCAGATACACTACTATTTATAGAAGTTATATGAACAATTTAGCCACATTCAATTTAAACGATTTAAAAAAATGCAGACGAATATTTGAACGCAGGTCAGTTGTCATAAACCTTTTCCTGTTGAGAACTGTTGAACTTTTCCTTAGAATTCAAGATGCATGTTTATCCATCCGTTTTTGTGCATACATCGTTTACAACACACTCACTGAAAACGTTAGCTTGATTCATTTAGTCTGTTCGGAATTACACGTAAACGTTCTCTCTCTCCCTCATCCTGCCTCCATCCCTCTCACCCCCCCCCTCTCTCTCTCTCTCTCTCTCTCTCTCTCTCTCTTATGCGAACCAAAATACTTACCTTAAAAGAAACAGAGACCTAAAGTGCAGATTTTAACAAAGAACAGAAACAGGCAGCAAAATCTGTGCAAAAATGTACATCCAAAATTCGGGTTCTCAGAATTCGGCAAGGTCTTCAACTGAGGAGCCAGGCCGCAGTAAGACCAAGACAGGAAAGGATTCCACCAAAGAAAAAAAGTTTCAAGAAATTATCGTTCCTCGGGTCGACTGAAAATAATTCAGCTAAAATCTATCCCTATTAGTAATCATTATGATCCTTTGAATCTGGATGTGGATGGTATGGATGTTACATAAATTGATCATCCACAGCCACAGAGGCCATCATCAACGCCAAAGGTTCAAATAATTCCTTTACTTCCCCCGATGGAAAATAAATATTCAGTAGAAATGTCGTGGGCCCAGTTTTGATGAATTGCCATCTAATTCAAAAACATAATCCTATATAATTGCAGTGTGCCTTCAGTTGCGAAAGCAGACTGGGATCATTTTCAGCATTCTGTGCAGCACTAGAATGCAACAGGCTGACATTCTTTTATGCTGATTATCCTATGTCTTTGTCCACTTCCTTCTTGAAAAACATTGCAGATAAAACTATTCCTAAGACTTCGATAGTTCCAAAACGTGACCCTAAATCATACGAAAAAGTTAAAAATGCAAGAAAAAAACGAAACAGGGTCCTTGAGGGGTTCAAACTAAAATCAACCAAGGATAACCTGAACAATTAGAAAAATTGCTTTATATTTCATTATAAAAAAGACTTCGGCAGTTCCAAAATGTTTTAATAAACCATGGTTTACTGACACCGTTAAAAATACAATGAAAGAGCGGTCCATGAGAGGTTCAAAGGAGAACCTGAAATTTTTTAGAATTGCTAGGGCTAAGGCTCATAGAAAGATTGATCAGATTAAGAAGTCATCTTGGAGAAATTACGTTTCCAAGTTGACTTCTCAAACTTCTTGCAACTCTTTCTGGAATAAAAGCTGGGTTTCTGATAGTTTTCCTTCAGATTCGAGGAAAGCCATTATCATTCCTATTCCTAAACCCGGAAAGGATCTAATAAATCCTTCCAGCTATCGCCCTATTGCTTTTACGAGTTGTATAATATGTAAAACCATGGAACGTATGATTTATCGTAGACTTGTTTTGGTTTTTTGAATCTCACAAATTGCTTACTAATATACAGAGTGGGTTCAGATCCAAACAAAGTACTGATGATCACGAATAATAATCCAATTCCGGTTGTGGAGATAACTAAATTTTTTAGCGTCATTTTTTGACAGAAAACTTTCTTTTATACTACATTTAAAATATATGAAAAAGAAAGGGCTGAGAACACTTAATACTTTAATGGTAATTAATAATACAGAGTGGGAAGCACTTAATAATTTAATGGTAATTAATAATACAGAGTGGAGAGCACTTAATACTTTAATGGTAATTAATAATACAGAGTGGAGAGCACTTAATACTTTAATGGTAATTAATAATACCGAGTGGGGAGCAGATCGAAAGGTCTTACTCCGACTATAGATCTCTAGTGAGATCAAAACTTGATTATAGATGCACTGTGTATGGGTCTGCTCGCAATTCTTACTTGCAGATGGTCGATCCCATATACAACCTGGGACTTAGGCTCTGTCTTTGTGCTTTTAGAATATCTGTTGAGAGCTTGTACGTTGATGCTCACAAACCTAGTTTGGGGGCTAGACGTACAAATCTTTCTCTTCAGTATGCATCTAAACTTAAACCTGTGCCAAAACATCCTGCTCACGACCTAGTGTTTCAAGGAAAATATATGAAGTTGTTTGATGCGAAGCCAAATGGTATTCCAACTTTTGGTCTTTGTATCAAACTTTTGCTAACTGCTTCCAACATCACTTTTGAATATATAATGGAAACTCTTTCATATTTCATTCTTCCACCATGGTATAAAAACACCTGATATTGATTTGATCTAGTGCATCTGAAGAAAGATCATACAGATGCATTAGTATACAAAGAACATTTGTTGGAATATAACATTTAGTGATTTCTTTCATGTCTATACAGATGGATCACGAGATAGTAATGCTGTAGTCTCTGCTTTATCCAAGATATTGCTTGATTCTGTTTCTATTTTTTCTGCCGAATTCAAGCCATTCTTAATGCCCTGTACAAAAAACCAATCCTCATGCATCCAGATTGATTATTTTTAAAGACTCACATTAATGTCTCGAGGCTTTACATAACATGAAGCTGAAACATCTCTCAGGTGGGATGGTGATCCGAGAATCTGTGTCTTCTTTATCTTCAATAAAGAAAATTATTTGTTGTTGGTTTCCCAGTCATGTTAGGAGTAATGAAAAGGCAGACCTAGCTGCCAAGGCTGTCTTATATTTGCCCCTTACCATTATGGGTATCCCACATAGTGATTTTAAATTTGTTATTAACAAGTATATTTTATCTAACTGGCAGTGTCATTGGAACAATGCGAGAGCGAACAAACTTCAATGCATAAAGCCAGAATTAGGATATTGGCAGTCCTCCTACAGACGGTCCTGAAGGGATGAAGTTGTTTTGTGTCGTTCCCGTATTGGACATACTTATTTAACTCGTATGTTATTCTGAAGAAGGACCCTCCACCTTAGTGTGAGCACATTCAGTGTACATTGACAATGTGTCATATTGTTATGGAGTGTCCCCACCTACAGCCAATTAGAGATAATGTATTTGGTAATGAAGGTGTGGTGGAATAATTTTAATTCCATCCACAACTCATTAATTTTTGAAAAGCATCACATTTATATAATAAAAAATAAATTTCATCCAGTTATATTGAATTTATTTTTTAAACCATAGTTATATTGAATTTATTTTGAACCATAGTTATATTGAATTTATTTTTTAAACCATAATTATATTGAATTTATTTTTAACCATAGTTATATTTATTAGTTTGTTTACTATATTTTGTGTGTATAGTTTATCTATTGTAAATCAGACTGTAAACCGGTCGGTCGTCGGATCGATCCTTCTCAGTGCACCCACTTCCAGTTTATTCTATTTTCCGTTCCAACCAGTGATCCACAACTGGTTCATCAAAGGCCGTGGTATTTGATGTTCTGTCTGTTGGGAGATGCATATAAAAGACCCCTTGTTGCTTATCGGAAAGAGTAGCCTATGTGGCGACAGCGGGTTTCCTCTAAATACATATGTGAGAATAACCATACAGACTTATATACCACCTCTAGTTAAGTATCCATGAGGTATGTAGCATATACCTACTTGTAAATGCTATATACCACCTCTAGTTAAGTATCCATGAGGTATATAGCATATACCGACTTATAAATGCTATATATCACCTCTAGTTAAGTATCCATGAGGTGTGTAGCATATACCACCTCTAGTTAAGTATCCATGAGGTATGTAGCATATACCTACTTGTAAATGATATATACCACCTCTAGTTAAGTATCCATGAGGTATATAGCATATACCGACTTGTAAATGCTATATACCACCTCTTGTTAAGTATCCATGAGGTATATAGCATATACCGACTTGTAAATGTTATATACCACCTTTAGTTAAGTATCCATGAGGTATGTAGCATATATAGACTTGTAAATGCTATGATTATACCACCTCTAATGAAGTATCCATGAGGTATGTAGCGTATACCGACTTGTAAATGCTATATATCACCTGTAGTTAAGTATCCATGATATATGTAGCATATCGACTTGTAAATGCTATATACCACCTCTAGTTAAGTATCCATGAGATATGTAGTATATATAGACTTGTAAATGCTATATACCACCTCTAGTTAAGTATCCATGAGGTGTGTAACACATAGACTTGTAAATGCTATATACCACATCTAGTTAAGTATCCATGGGGTGTGTAGCATATATTGACTTGTAAATGCTATATACCACCTCTAGTTAAGTATCCATGGGGTGTGTATCATATATAGACTTGCAAATGGTATATACCACCTCTAGTTAACTATCCATGAGGTATGTAGCACATATAGACTTGCAAATGCTATATACCACCTCTAGTTAAGTATCCATGTGGTGTGTATCATATATAGACTTGCAAATGCTATATACCACCTCTAGTTAAGTATCCATGAGGTGTGTAGGATATATAGACTTGCAAATGCTATATACCACCTCTAGTTAAGTATCCATGAGGTATGTAGCACATATAGACTTGGAAATGCTATATACCACCTCTAGTTAAGTATCCATGGGGTGTGTATCATATATAGACTTGCAAATGCTATATACCACCTCTAGTTAAGTATCCATGAGGTATGTAGCATACATACTTGTAAATGCTATATACCACCTCTAGTTAAGTATCCATGAGGTGCGTAGCATATAGACTTGTAAATGCTATATACCACCTGTAGTTCAGTATCCATGAGGTATGTAGTATATATAGACGTGTAAATGCTATATACCACCTCTAGTTGTATCCATGAGGTATGTAGCATATATAGACTTGTAAATGCTATATACCACCTCTAGTTAAGTATCCATGAGGTATGTAGCATATATAGACTTGTAAATGCTATATACCACCTCTAGTTAACTATCCATGAGGTATGGCGCATATATAGACTTGCAAATGCTATATACCACCTCTAGTTATGCCGACTTTTATTACACCGCGGTGGATAATATAGGCATGCGATACATTTTGATGAAATTCCAATATGAATTTGAGAGGTCTTGACCTCTGACCAGACGGAACTATTTCTACTTCCATTCATAAATTGCACACATTAATATTGAATTTCATTCAGGAGCGTAGCTACCCGGAGGCACGGCAGCAGGTTCAGCCACGTCGTTTTCGTAAAAAAATTAAAAAAAAAAAAAAAAACCCAGACTGACAGACAGAGACAGACAGGCAGAAAGAGAGGGGGTGTTATTAATTAACGATGATCCTGAGTGTCATTGAAATATGCTATATTCGCGGAGCCCCCAGACCCCTAGCCTTAATTTTGTGCTTCCACTTCGTTAGGTATAGCTACGCCCCTGTCATTATATAGTGAACTGTCCTTTTCTTAAAGATGAAAGAACATTCCAACCCAAGTATTATCAGTCTAGACCAAATATATATAAATTTGAAACTAAAAAACTGGTGTCCTTAGAAAACTAGCTATTTTCTGCCACATAATGATGAATATTCTAAAGTCCCGTTGCTGACAAATTCTGTTATTTTACGATTTCTTAACTTTATATATATAATTTATGTTAATCATATTTTGTACATTATTAGCAGTATACCTTTTTTCTGCCGTCTTGTCATTTTATCTATATATATAATATTTTACGGCCAGAGTGAAATAAAGTTCATTCAGGTTCAACAATCAAGCCTTTCTTTCTGCTATGACGTCATCACTACGTCATAATCACTGTGATATATATATATAGCCAAAAATAAAGTTCAGTTCAGACCAAGTTCGTTGATTTTTTGTTTCATTATCTTCATAACTAAACTAAACTAAATAAATAGAAACAACCACAACATTGTAGTATACACACCAATCTGAGTTCATACTGGTCAGTATCATTAAAGACGTTTATAATAATAATAATAATAATAACAAATATGTATCACCCATCACGCCTGTCACGGTAAACAAACAATAAAAAAAGGTAAGTAACAGGGATTTTAGGACATGTACCTACCAGTTCGTAGAAAAATAATAAAACACCTTTAACATCTCCAGAGAATACATTATAAGCAGCTATAAGTGAAAATACAGTTACACTGGACGAAAGTCTCTAATCCAAAACTCAAATTGATTCATGCCATAACGCCGTTTAACAGGAAATGACGTCAGTGTTTTTATTTATTATCATTTTTTAAATATTATTATTATATTTTTTTAATAAAATTTTATTGATATGTTTTATTAAAACTATATTACACGGTGTAATAAAATAAATAGATTACAATATTCGATCCTGTAGATTATATTACAACTAATGTGTTTTAAATCGTCCATCAGTCTCTTTCACTCGTCATGTACGATTGAAAACACGCTCGATGTAATATAATATGAATGAATGAATGGATCGACGAATAAATGAATTTGTGAATGAATGGATGGATGAATGATGAAAGAATGGATGGATGAATGGATCAATAAAAGAATGAATGAATGGATGGACGAATGGATGGATGGATCATTGAATGAATTGATGGATGAATGAATGAATGAATGAATGAATGAATGAATGGATGGATGGATGAATGAATGAAAGAAAGAATAAATGAATGGATGGATCGATGAATGGATGGATGGATCATTGAATGGATGGATGGATGGATCATTGAATGGATGGATCAATCAATGAATGTATGGATCAATCAATGAATGTATGGATCAATCAATGAATGTATGGATCAATCAATGAATGGATGGATGTATGATTGATGGATGGATGGATTTAATGGCTAAATATAACAAAATAAATGCTGTTAAAGCCATGTGCATTAACTGACATATTTTAATTTGTAAACAGCTGGTTGTGACATTACATCTGACAGTTTATTCGTAAAATACTTTTTTTTTCACCTTTTGAAATATTTATGAAATATAGTAACGAAATTAATGCGACTAATTGTACGTGTATCAATATGCGTAATCTAATTTGTAAACAGCAGGTTGTGATATTTCATTTCAACGTTTATTTTTGTGCCTTGTCACGAGTACAGGTCCCTTCGTCCACGATCAACTTTGTCCCTGGTCACTTCGTACACGATACAGTTTCGTACACGATACAGCTTAGTACACAGTGAAAAAAATATAATGTTAAGTATTTTTCGGTATACGTATGTCTGAATACGTTTGCATATTAAACAATATTTTTATTCAATAAATGAAGTGGATTGGCAAACAGGCGACATGCCTATATGAATGCCTCTCCACAAAATAGCATTACATAAATGAATGGTAAACGTAAGCGTAATAGTCCAGTCATAATACCAGAGCTCGTGCGTTTTTTAGTGGGGACATTTTTTATGATTGAAATTCATTTCTGACGTCCCTGTGATGAAAATTAGCCTGGGAGTCTTTTTTTTTACCTCTGTCGTTTGGCGGCCATCTTTAAAAATAGCCGCCATTTTTTTTAAAAACTGCATTGCATAGGTACTGAAGTAATCTATAAATCATTACATTACGCCATTTCAAAATCTCTGATAGTTTTGTAAGTATAACAGATCTTTTGAAATATAATGGCATTGTGTATCTAAATTGACATTTACACACTTGAACCCCAGAACCCAGGATTTATTAAAGAGAAAGCTGTTTTTATGACCTGAATTCATTAGTGACATGCCTGTGATGAAAACTGGCAGGGGAGTAGTTTCCCAAAATTTCCCGTTTGGTCGCCATCAGTAAAAATGGCCGCCACTTTGCATTATTTTAAATAATTGTCAAACTCTCCTTAACCAGAGGAGCTATTTTAATATTCTAAACTGTGTTTCATAGCTGTTGAAATAATTTTATAAGTTATTTCATTATGGCATTTCAAAATATCTGATAGCTTTTTAAATATAAAAGATTTTAAAAAAAAATGTAATGGCGTTGTGTATGTATGTTAACATTTACACTCTTAAACCTCAGAACCCCAAATGTATTTAAGGTAAAGCTGTTTTTATGACTTGAATTTATTACTGACATGTCCGTGGTGAAAGATGGCCCAGGAGTCGTTTCCCGTTCTGCCGCCATCTTTAAAAATGGCCGCCACATTTGAAAAAGGCTGTCATTTTGCATTATTTTAAATAATTGCCAAAATCTCGATAACCAGAGGAGCTATTTTTATTTTTCAAACTGCGTTGCATAGGTATTAAAATAATATATAATAATTTCATTACGGTATTTCAAAATATCTTAGTTTTTTAAGTATTTCAGATGTTTGAAATATAATGATGTTGTGTATGTATATTGATATTTACACTAGTGAACTCCAGAACCCAGAATTTATTAAAGGAAAAGCTGTTTTTATGACCTGAATTCATTACTGGCATGCCTATGATGAAAACTGGCATAGGAGTCGTTTCCCTAAATTTACTGTTTGGCCGCCATTTTAAAAAATGGCCGCCTTTTGTATTTTAAATAATTGTCAAAATCTCGACAACCAGAGGAGCTATTTTTATTTTTTTAAACTGCATTGCATTGGTATTGAAATAAATCTATAAATAATTTCATTATAGCATTTCAAAATCTGACATTTTTTTTAAGTATTACAGATATTAGGAAATATAATGGTGTTGTATATCTATATTTATATTTACTCTCTTGAACCCCTGAACTCAAGATACATTAAAGGGAAAGCTGTTTTTATTACCTGAATTCATTACTGACATGCCTTTGATGAAAATTGACATACATGTAGGAGTCTTTTCCCGAAATTTCACGTTTGGCCGCTATCTTTACAAATGGCCACTATTTCGTATTTTATTGAATAAATATTGATATCTTTATAACAATGTAACCCATTTATATTTTTTAAACAGCATTCTTTTGGTATTAATTTGATCTATAGTTAATTAGTTATCCAGATATCAATATGTATTCAATATATCGGTAATATGAAAAGGCAGCCATTTTTTAAATATGGCGGCTAAACGTGAAATTTTTAGGAAAAGACACATGTACATGTATGTCAGTTTTCATCACATACATGACAGAAATGAATCCAGGTCATAAAAGCAGCTTTTTTTTAATAAATCATGGGTTCTGGTGTTCAAGAATGTAAATGTCAATACATTTTGATACACAGTGCCATTATATTACAAAAAATCTGTTATACTTAAAAAAGAAAAACCTGAGATTTTAAAATGCCGTAATGAAATGATTTATAGATTATTTCAATATCTATGCAATGTAGTTTAAAAAATAAAAATAGCTCCTCTGGTTATTGAGATTTTGATAATTATTTTAAATAATACAAAATGGCGGCCATTTTTAAAGATGGCGGTCAAACCGTACACTTTGGGAAACGACTCCTGTGCCAGTTTTCATCACAGGCATGTCAGTAATGAATTCAGGTCATAGAAACAGCTTTCCCTTTAATAAATCCGGGGTTCTGGATTTCAAGAATGTAAATGTCAATATACATACACAACATCATTATATTTCAAACATCTGAAATACTTAAAAAACTTAGATATTTTGAAATACCGTAATGAAATTATTTATATATTTTAATACCTATGCAACAATGTTCGAAAAATAAAAATAGCTCCTCTGGTTATCGAGATTTTGGCAATTATTTAAAATAATGCAAAATGACAACCTTTTTCAAATGTGGCGGCCATTTTTAAAGATGGCGGCAGAACGGGAAATGACTCCTGGGCTATCTTTCACCACGGACATGTCAGTAATGAATTCAGGTCATAAAAACAGCTTTACCTTAAATACATTTGGGGTTCTGAGGTTTAAGAGTGTAAATGTTAACATATATACACAACGCCATTACATTTTTTTTTAAATCTGTTATATTTAAAAAGCTATCAGAGATTTTCAAATGCAATAATGAAATAACTTATATATTATTTCATCAGCTATGCAACGCAGTTTAAAATATTAAAATAGCTCCTATGGTTATCGAGATTTTGACAATTATTTAAAATAATGTAAAATGGTGGCCATTTTTAAAGATGGCGGCCAAATTGGAAATTTTGGGAAACGACTCCCATGCCACTTTTCATCACAGGCATGTCAGTAATGGATACAGGTCATAAAAACAGCTTTCTCTTTAATAAATCCTGGGTTCTGAGGTTCAAGAGTGTAAATGCCAATATACATACACAACGCCATTATATTCCAAAAGACTTGTTATACTTAAAAAACTATCGGAAATTTTGAAATGGCGTAATGAAATGATTTATAGATTATTTCAGTACCTATGCAACGCAGTTTACAAAATACAAATTGCTCAACTGGTTATCGAGATTTTGACAATTATTCAAAATACTGCAAAATGGCGGCCATTTTAAAGATGGCCGCCAAACGACAGGTGTAAAAAAAAAAAAATACTCCCAGGCTAATTTTAATCACAGGGACGT
>JAULBS010115765.1:0-14635 GCA_032355785.1 Symmetromphalus regularis | reverse complement strand
TATATATAATTATATATATTTATACAGTATGATGACAGCAAATAACTACCAACTCAGACCGTGGTAAACAAAAACAATTCAGTATACTCATAAGCATACGATATGGAGGTGAGGCAGGGGGGGAATTTACCCCTCCTCCACCCCACCCAAAGCTGGAGCAGATTTCATATTCGGGCAAAACTTTGGCACAAACAAGGAACGAGGCACATATTATTTCTAACACTGTGTAGAAGTTTTAAGTGTACATGTATGTAAATGTGAATAGACATTGTTATCGAGATTTGTTCATTTTCTTTCAAAACCCTTAAGTTGGGGTAAACATTGACCTGCCTCCCACCCCTACATAAAAATGGGAACCCGTACGCCTATGAGTATACTTGTACAAATGGTACCATCTATGCATGATTTCAACAAGCCTATAATAAGATTATAAACATAATGGTTATATAGAGTGAGTTCAACATATTAAGTCATGCATTATAGGGGTAGAAATTAAGAAAATATTTTGAATCGCCTGGGGGACAAGTAATCTTAAAAAGTTACTCATCACGAAAAATCACTAGACCCCCCACCCCCAATTTAATTTGTAAGATTGGGAAAATATCTACTGGCCTGGTGGACTAGCGGCAGTAAGCTTTTACTCGCCCCCAACAATTTTTTTCTTGCCTTGGGCGAGGGGGCGAGAGTTAGTTTCTATCCCTACATTAGTATCAGTGCACTAGTATGCAATCAACAGTTTCATAAGGAATCAGCATTTGTACCTCAGGCCATAGGATTTCAAATTTCATGGGGAACACTTGGTTTGGTTCTTTGCTTTTGGATCATAGGAACCCATTGGAAACTGTTTTTCTGTAATCCTAAATATCGCAGAGGTGATATGAAAATCATGGGAAACAAAATTTTGGTTCTGTGATTTCGATGACACGGTACCGACACGCTACCGGTAACGATCATTACCATGAAATCCTATGGCCTGCACCTCTAGAAAGTCCGACACCAACTCTGTGAGACCCACCACAGACAAGATATATAGAGAATACTAGAAAAGTTGCTGTGTGATGCTATATATTACAACTCATGTTTTCAGTCATACATCATGAATGAAATCAAGTGATTTTTGATTAAAGACAAGTTAAATGGTGTCATAGTAACGAGTATAGTATTTTATTTATTACCCACCGTGAAAGGACGTAATATTGTTAGCAATTCTGTAAATATGAGCATTTTTGTTTTTTTATTATAAATTTGAAAAGACTAGACCATTCATTACTAAGATCATCATTACGTACGCAACCAGTGTTTTGTATCTAGATGTCCTGAATGTTTACCTTTCTAGAATTGATTTTGTTTGGGCGTCTCTGTTTCTAGTATTGCTTTGGTTCTTCTCCTTTTTCCTTCTTCACTCTCTCCTTATTTTCCTTTTGATCCTTTCTCCTTCTTTTCTTTCTTCTCCCTCTCCTTATTTTTCTTTTCATCATCCTTTCTCCTTTTCTTTCTTCACCTCTCCTGATTTTCCTTTTCAGCCTTTCTCCTTTTCTTTCTTCACCTCTCCTTATTTTCCTTTTCAGCCTTTCTCCTCTTCTTTATTCACCTCTCCTTATTTTCCTTTTCAGCCTTTCTCCTCCTTTTCTTTCTTCACCTCTCCTTATTTTCCTTTTCAGCCTCCTTTCTCCACCTTTTCTTTCTTCACCTGCTCCTTTTTTCCTCCTTTCTCCTTCTCCTTTTCTTTCTTCACCCTCTCCGTATTTTCATCCTCCTTTCTCCTTCTTTTCCATTTTACTTCTTCTCCTTCTCTCTCTCATTATTTTCCTTCTTCTCATCCTTTCTCCTTATCTTTCCTTTTTCTTCTTCATCTGCATTCAGTCTTATTATGGTTTAGATTCAATTTGGTAATCTAAATGTGACTGAGTTTGGTGTTGTAGGACATTAGAAGACCTTCCTAAACATAATCAGCTGATTCATGTTTTCTCTTCTTAAATGGAAGAGCATATAAAACTATTTGTATTGTTTTTTTACTTTTATTTATTTTTATTTTTTTACATGAACAGTTTTTCTTCTAGCATCATCTACTTCAATCATTTCCAAAGTGGGGGTTCCAGCACCTTCGGAACAGTGTAAAGAAATAGGGGGGTGGGGGCGATGAGAAAAAGGGAGTGGCAGAATGGTATAAGAACAGTGTTTACAGTTACAAATGTAGATTAGTTGTTTTGAATTTACAGTATACCTAATACCAAGAAAGAGGTGTGTCTTTTTATATGTGTGTGTATGTGTGTGTGGAGGAGTGGGGATGTGGGGGGAGCCAAGGGAGGCAGTAGCCTGAACAATTTTGGGAACCACTTATCTACTCAATTAAAAAAATTATGTTTGCAATTATTGAAATGTTTCAAGAATGTGTAACTGAGAATGTTGTTATAATACTGTACAGTCAAACCTGTCTTAAGCAGCCACCCAATGGAGTAAGAAAACATGGCCTCTTAAAACAGGTGGCTGCTTAATACAGGTTAAATTATACTAAATTAGCTGATTTGTGAGATAATAAAGATGACCCTTTAATATAGGTAGTTGCTTAATACAGGTTAAATTATACATAATTAGCTGATTTGTGAGATAATAAAAATGACCTTTTAACACAGGTGACTGCTTTATAAAGGTTAAATTATACTAAATTAGCTGATTTGTGAGATAAAGATGACCTTTTAACACAGGTGGCTGCTTAATACAGGTTAAATTATACTAAATTAGCTGATTTGTGAGATAATAAAAATGACCTTTTAACATAGGTGGCTGCTTAATACTGGTTAAATTATACTAAATTAGCTGATTTGTGAGATAATAAAAATGACCTTTTAACATAGGTGGCTGCTTAATACAGGTTAAATTATACTAAATTAGCTGATTTGTGAGATAATAAAGATGACCTTTTAACACAGGTGGCTGCTTAATACAGGTGGCTGCATGGGCAGGTTGGACTGTATATACTTTTTTCTCTTCCATAATAATAATAATAATAAAAACAGGGATTTATCCAGGATATTTCATCAGGGTCCTATGGCTGAAGGGATTGGGAACATTAGTGTAATTTTAATCATAATTGGCAAGTTTTTTTCGCCCCACTGAATTTATGTAACTGTAATATTATATTTATTAAACAATTTGGGAATTTATTGTGCAGAAATTGGGAATTTTCAGTGTTGTATGCCTTTGGGAAGGGATCGATGTTCAGTATCATATAAAGGATGGATAAATCCCTGAAAAATCATGTTTCAAAAGAAACCAATAATTTTCATGTAACTTAAATTTTGGACATTACGTTGTACTATACTTTGCATCACAAGAAGTGGCACATCAAAACACTAGTGTGTTCATTTGAAATATACTGTCAAACTGACAGACATCTGTCTTTTAAACCTTTTGCACCTATACACAGCATAAAATATTTCTTCATACAGTATTACTTCAAAATGTTTGTTATATATAGTTGCTAGGTGAACCAAAACTGTAATCAAAAAGAAACAAAAATGGCTAAAACTACACAAAGTAGGTTTTTTCCTCATAAAAAAATTAATATTACAAATAGTTTTTTGAACATTTGCATAAAAATTTGACTGTTTCATTTCCAAAACTGGTTTTCTTTACTTTTTCCTACTATTCCCAAAAGAAAAGATATTATTAAAAATGATGGTTCCACTTGACTTTACATAAAGTATAACTATTAATTTTGAATTTAAAGAATTGTTTGTTTAATGACACCACAGTACAATGTTTATTCAGCAGCTATTAGGTGTCTGACATGGTATTTTGTTACTCATGGTCTTTAAAGGAAACCTACTCTTTCCCATTAGCAGGATGGGATCTTTTATATGTGCTTTCCCACAGACAGAACAGTCACTCTGGGTAGGAGCCAGTATCAATATTAAAAATCCCATGCTTTGACTGAGATTTGATCCCAGTACCTACCTTTCATGAGACTGGCAACTTAACCATTGCACCACCGAGGTCAGTAACTATTAATTATAATGCAACTCACTAAGTCCAGCTCTGGGTGGATCAACAATGGCGACGACATCCGACATGTATATTGTCTTCATCACTCTGTTGATGACGTCCTCAGCTTTACCACAGTGATACTCAACATTTGTAATTCCTGCAAAGAATATGGATAACCACCCACATACTAAAGTAAAGTTTCTTTTATTTAATGATGCCTCTACAGCACATTGATTTTTATCTTATCATCGGCTATTGGATGTCAAACATATGGTCATTCTGACATATTTCTTTAGAGGAAACCCACTGTCACCACATATGCTTCTCTTTCTCATAAGCAGCAAGGGGTCTTTTATATGCATTTTCCATTGGTTGGAATGGAAAATAGCCCACACTGCAAATGGGTCTACTGAGAAGGATCGATCTGATGACTGACTGCTTGACAAGCAGACGCTACTGATTGAGCTATATGCCACTCCCCTAGATTTAACAAAGTGGTTGACATAATACATGAATTAAAAAACATATAAATAAAACAATAATTCACAAATGTTTAGATACTGCATAAGAAAAAAACCCACAAAACTTTCATCGCATACTTAAGATTTGTTTACTTAAACTGTTGTGGAAACAATTTGACAGTTTTTTTGCCAATGTCATTTTCTTTATTTCAAGGATTGCACAGTGGTGAAAGTGACACCCATAAAATATGTTTGCAAAAACCACTAAAATTAAGTTGTTTTCATGACCTCTAATCACCTGACTGTCATAGTTCTATTAGAATCAAGATGTAACGAAACTGACAACCAGCTTCATGAATTACTCAAACTAGTTGCTAGCCTAAGATTAAATGCTGACAACAAAACTGACAATGAATTCAGTTGAAGTTAAACTAGATTATAGATACATTTACCATCAGCTGGTTTATGTTATGCCTTATAAAGTAAAGTAAATGTATAAACATTATTATGCAATGAAATAAACAGAATACTATATTCATTCCCATATAATACTGTTTATATTACAATGCATGCACTTTCAATTATAATACCGGGAAGGAAAGGATTGTTTGTTTAACGACACATCAGCACATTGTTTATTCAGCGGCTGTTAAATGTCTGACATATGGTATTCTGAGACCACAGCTTTTGAAAAACCAACTATGGATCACTGGCCGGTTTAAGTGATTTACACATACCCAATGAGCCTTTGTTTCTATGTTGGAGCCAATATCATGATTAAAAATTGCATGCCGTGACTGAGATTTGATCCCAGTACCTACCAACTGTGAGACCAGAAGCTTAACCACTGTGCTACCGGGACCGGTCGATTATAAGACCAAAAAACACTCATTGTAATATAAAATTATAACATGGGAACTTGCATATTATTCTCTGTTGCTGTGTATGTTAAGGCCTTATTCCACTTTTTTTTTTTTTTCAATTGGTAAATCTCATGCACCCAAAATCGCATTGGTTTCCTCCATCCACGTCTCTGTCTCCACACTAAAAGTAGCAACTGTAAAATCTCCTCCACTTTTTCTTGTCTTTGTTATACGCCCAAAAATTGTAAGTTGTTTATTTACAAAACAAAAATTAACGCTGTATGTAATTGAAAAAACTGCGCGGTTTACCGTTTTCCACTTTCTGTTACCGCTCTCCAAAGTAATTAAGCCTTTATAACTAAGAATGGCTGGTTGATGATAAACTAAAAAATCATGTACCATTGAGTTCGGCATTTGCCTTGGCATCTTCAATCGCTTGCTTGCACATCTCAATCCCAATAACCTTGGCAGCTTTCTGAAAATAAAATAAATCTCAATTAGTAATAAATTAATTAATTTTGATAAACATTTAAATACTATAAGCTTTTGGTTATTTGGTAATTTTCAAACGTTGTCATCAGAAAAAACAAAACACTAATTTTTCCATTAGCATAATGTTTTTTCCCCCCACAAACAACAGTATATGAAAAATGACATAACGGGATAGTCAGCCAAAGGGACAGTATAAAGATATGAAAGAAAATGAAAAAAAAAGATTGTTCAACCTGAAACCTTTCTCTTATATATTAGGACATAATGTGTGTATGTGTAGTCACACACACACACACACACACACACACACACACACACACACACACAGAAAGAGACAGCAAGAAAGACAGAAAGAGACAGCAAGAAAGACAGAGAGAGAGAGACAGACAGACAGACAGAGATTTAACAAATAACACCAAGTAAGAAATATTTCGGGAATCTTACATTTGCTACAGATAATCCAATGGTGCCGGTGCCGCAGCAAATATCGAGAACCACTGTGTTTGGTTGAATATCACACCAGTCAATAATCTGCTTGTACAGAAGTTCAGCAGCAACAGTGTTTACTGAAGAAATTGAAACAGATAATGCATTTTTAAATTTGTTTTATTTACAATATATGTAAAGTAACTGTTTGTGAATACTTGGTACCATCACTTTTTTCAGAGTGATTCATTTGAGCTGTACCTCACAATTTTGGCCTATACATCCCTTGGGACTCTGCCTTGTACAGAGATAATACTTTGTACAATATTATACTTCTGTGTTTTCAGATTATAAGTAATGAGTTTTGAAATGTATTTATTAACCACCTCTCCTACCCTCATCCAACTCACAGGGATTTTCTTTAGTTAATACTTTAAAGTGGGTAAATATTTCAAAATTTAGGTTCAGATTGATAGATTTTTTTTTACTAGGAGTAAACATTCTGTTTTATTGTTTTTCTTCTTAAAGTGAAAATAACTTTCACCTATATTTGTCAAACAATATTACTTTAATTAATATTAGTTTCATTCTGTCTTCATACTTATTAATGAATCTGTGCCTTTAAATTACGTATTTTATGCCAAAGATATTATAATCTTCAATTCTTAAAGCAATACATTACGATCAAGTGATTCAGTGTTTTTATGTAGACTGTATTGTATTTATCACAACATAAATAACAATGGGTCGTTGGTTAGATCCTTCTCAGTGGATCCATTTGCACTTTGGGCTATTTTCCATTCCTACCAGTGGTCCAAAACTAGTTCATCAAAGGCCGTGATATGTGCTGTCCTGTCTATGAGACGGTGCATATAAAAGACACCTTGCTGCTTATCGGAAGGAGAAGCCTATGTGGCAGCAGCGGGTTTCCTCTAAAATACATATGTCAGAATGACCATATGATTGACGTCCAATAGCTGATGATAATGTAAAAAAACAATGTGCTCCAGAAGCCTTGTTATATAAAACAAACTTAACTTTATAAATAACAATGTAAAGTACCTTGAAAAAAGGAATCTGGAGAAATCCTAAATTTCATTCCAAGTAAGTCTTCAATAATATGCTGAAAAACAAATATAATGTCAAACCATGCAAAGGTGTTAAAAGTATTTTTAAGGTGCTTGTCAATAATATATATATTATTATTATTATCATCACTATTCACTAAATTAAAATGACACAAACCTTTTTGTAATAATACTGATAAATTCAAATATAAAAAATTAATGGCCCCTATTTTTTCCCCAATCCATATTCCAATGTTTTGAGGTATGTGTAAAAATATTCCATATTTCAAATATTTACAACATTAATGAAAAACAAGTAGCATAAAATTTCATTCTGTATCACATGTTAAAACAAAATTGTATTTAGAACATTAGTAGTTAATCTATTGATTAAAAAGCCCACCTGATTAAAAACAAAAATCAACTCACCGTCTCTCCATGTATATGTTCATAGGGTACAAGCTCCTGTTCTTTAGTTGACCTAAAATATAGATACACGTTTTTAATTTACACTGAAGTACACATAAATAGTTATATATAATTTCAATAACAAGGTTTTAAAGTGAACTGTACTTAAAACAATGAAAATTCTGCATTCTGTATCAAATACAAATTAAACCATCAAAAAATAATGTGAATGCATTTTTAGTATTAACTTTTCACTTAAATTACCAGCCCCCAGTGGTGCATTGGTGATGATATCAAACACTTGTCTAGTAGGTACCGGGATCAAATCTCAGTCAAGGCATGACATTTTTAATCTAAGTACCAGCTCCAACCCAGAGTTTGTACTTCACTTACACCAACCAGTGGTCCACAACTGGTTTACTAAAGGCTGTGCTTTGTGCTATCCTGTCTGTGGGATGGCAAATATAAAAAGATCTCTTGCTGCTCACTGATAAGAGTAGGCACACTGGCGTGGCAGCAGCAGGTTTCATCTGTCCTTTTAACACTAATGTCTGTCCTTAAAAGACAGCACAGGAAGCCAGGTTATGTGCTGAAAACAGCATGGTTGAACCTTAATTGGATATAAGCATGAAAATAAGAAAGAAAAAAAATCCAGCTGTTGAATTTTTTAATGATTTATAGTATATGTTTAATTTATTGCATGTGGTGGTTATTTTAAAACAGAGAGGAGTTGGTGTCTTACCGTGCTCGAGTCTGGTGGAAATAAAGACTAGTGATCAAGGCAGATTTACCAGGACCTTCAGAAAAATGATGTACTAGAGAGGACTTAATTCTGTCCAACTCTTCCTGAAATAAAAGGATTATAATGAGAAGTTGTTCAGAGTTGAATAATTCTTGTTATGATTCATCTACTACACCAATATTTCAATGGTTGATCTAACTGCCAGTTAATTTTTGTACCAGTCGGATGAATGAAATTCCATGAGAATGATATAAAGTAATATCCCTGTAATAGTAACCAAAGGTGACAAGTAAAGGGAGTGGGTTGTAGCCTTAACGGTAGCATGTCAGTTTGGGCTATTTTCCGTTCCAGCCAGTGGTCCACAACTGGTTCATCAACGGCCGTGGTATATGCTGTCCTGTCTGTGAAACGGAGCATATAAAAGACCCCTTGCTGCTTATCGGAAAGAGTAGCCTATGTGGTGGCAGCATTTTTCCTCTAAATAAATATGTCAGAATGACCATATGGTTGACGTGAATTAGCTAATGATAAGATAAAACAATGTGCTCTATATGCATTGTTAAATAAAACAAACATTACTTTTATAAGTAACTTTAAAATGCATTGCTGCATGTCACTACAATCTAATACAAATTCTTATTTGCCTCCTACCGATTTTGAACTACTATCATCAGCTTGTCCAACATTTTATGGCTAGACCACCGAGGCTCAATGTACATAACGTTTTACAAACCTTTGACAAATCCTGAGGATGAAACTCGACGACCGCCATCACTCCTGACCCGAGTGTAGTTCTCACAGTCAGCTGGTGCCAGTGACCTTGGTGGGATTCGGGATCAAACACCGCAACCGGCGAATCTTTCAGGTAATTCTGAAAACACTGGCAAACAAAATACATTCTTTTAGATAATTCTGAAAACACTGACAAACAAAATACATTCTTTTAGATCTGAAAACATTGGTAAGCAAAATACATTCTTTTAGATAATTCTGAAAACACTGACAAACAAAATACATTCTTTTAGATAGTTTTGAAAACATTGATAAACAGAATAAATTTCTAGATACTTCCAACCCTGGACCCCATTCTTGATCAAACTATGTGGACCCGCTGATGTTTAATATATGTGACCTGGCACATCAAAATGAGTTGAAAGTCGCATGTATAGATTTCTCAATAAATGTAAAAATAGGTCAGAAGAAGGAAGTATGTAAAGCAGTTTGTTTTATTTAATGACACCTCAAGAGCACATTGATTTTTACTTAACATCAGCTATTGGACGTCAATCAAATGGTCATTCTGGCATATTTAGTTTTAGAGGAAACCTGCTGCCGCCACATAGACTACTTTTTCCAATAGCCAACAAGGGGTGTTTTATTTGCACTGTGACACAGACAGGACAGCACATACAACTCCCTTTGATAAACCAGTCGTTGACCACTGGCTGGAACAGAAAGAACACAAACTGCTAAGGTCCACTGAGAAGGATCGATCCGATCCACTGCACTACCAAGGCCAGTATATATGTAACAGATGTGATGTTAAATAAAAACAACTGTGTGGTGGCATTTAAACAGCAAAACAGTTTTGAAAAATATAACTTAATACACGTATATGTTCCACACAGACTGTTCCATGCTCAGAGGCATTGGAACAAAATTCATATTGGGGGAGGGGCTGTTCGTTTCTGAACATCAGAATTTGCCGGTGAATAATTCAATGCTAAATAAGGAACATATTTATGAAAATTATTAGTCTGGCTGCAGCCCTTCCAGCCCCCATGGTTGCAATGCTCATGATGCTTATTTCATCTCCCACAGGCTGACAAAAAAAAGAAAGAGTCAAAATCTGTTGTTTGAAAGGGTCAGTAATTGAAAGTGTCAGTAATTGAAAGGGTCAGTAATTGAAAGGGTCAGTAATTGAAAGTGTCAGTAATTGAAAGTGTCAGTAATTGAAAGTGTCAGTAATTGAAAGGGTCAGTAATTGAAAGTGTCAGTAATTGAAAGGGTCAGTAATTGAAAGGGTCAGTAACTGAAAGGGTCAGTAATTGAAAGGGTCAGTAATTGAAAGGGTCAGTAATTGCCCTGAGTAGTCTTAGGATCTGGAAGACTCATCAGAAACACGACAATAAGCATTGAAGTTCTTTCTGGTGCTTTACACCAAATTTGAATTCCACACTAAATGAAATCACTTTACAACTGAAAATAATAAACATATTTTGCATTAAAAAAAAATCAGTGCTTACCTCGACAACTTTCTTCATTTTGTCCGGTATTATTTCAATAACATCTGGGTTTCCTACACACTTATTACCATCTTTATACAGACCAAACCGAAAACCTACGACAGTGTCTGAAAATTAAAACAAGGAGTACTTACAGAGTATTTAACACAATATAAAAATGCTCAGAGTAAATTTTTAATTTTTTCCTTCTAGGAACAAGTATCATTGATTGAATGTGATTGGTGGGAAAATTTAAATAAAGATGGAATTTTATTTTGTATTCCTTTTCAGCTAAAATCCATGTTGGCAGATGACAATCCAAAAACAAAACAGAAAGGTAATTTACATCGTCATAATGTTACCTACAGCACCTTACCTTTTCCATCTAAGCTCTTTCCAATGGAGAATTCTGACTTATTTCTATATCCAGTGAGAACAGGCTGTCAAACAAAACACACTGATATATTAATCATGGGCTATTGCATTTTGTCATTTTGACATTTAGTCTTCAGAGAAGTATGTTTTTTTAAAATTAATAAAACCATGAGATCACACTGATTTATTCGTCATCAGCTACTGAACTCAAATATTTAATAAATATGACACAAAAAGTAAAGTAAAGTTTGTTTTATTTAACGATGCCTCTAGAGCACAGTGATTTTTATCATATCATCGGCTATTGAACGTCAATCATATTGTCATTCTAACATATGTATTCCGAGGAAACCTGCTGCCACCTCATAGGCTACTCTTTTCCGATAAGCATCAAGGCATATTTTATTTTCAACATCCCACAGACAGGACAGCACACACCATGGCCTTTGATGAACCAGTTGTGGATGACTGGCAGGAACGAAAAATAGACCAAACTGCAGATGGGTCCACTGAGAAGGATTGATCCGATGACCAACCGGTTTGAGCTACATCCAGCTGCAAACCTCCAGCAAATGCTTGAGTAACTAAACAATGCAATTAATGCAAGCATGCTTTAATTTAAGAAAAATAAAACCATATAACATTTATCAGGGGTTTACCTGGCTTTTACAAAAAAGGGGTCCCTAGGACACGCCTGTTTCATTTCTGAGGGTCCCAACCTAAAATCTAAGGGTCCTCTATTTAGTCAAGGTGAGGAAAAAAGGTTTATCATTAAGAACAAAATATTTATTCTGTATTAATTTTTATTTTTTTTATATTGAATATTAAAAGATTTTTTTTTTATTACTCTAAAATGTTCCAGGACACTCTCCACCTCACCCCTATTGTTTATTAATGACTGAGTCAATTATATAACCAAAACAGTATTGATATTTTTATAAGAGTCCCATGGGACGCAGTGGCACTGATTTTGGGGGTCCAAATGACATTTTATTGCATACTTTATGCATATTTTGTGAGTCTGGTAAATCCCTGATTTATGATGCATGTATTTTGATGACTTCATGAAAATGAAAAAATATATTGACAGTTTCTTATGAAGGAGTTAAAATGGAATGATTAACAGTTATCAAGATGATTGATAGCTGAACTGTAAAATGCATGTTTAAATGAAGATAAGAATTTGAGTACTAATAAAAAATAAAATAAAATCTTTCATTCAACAAATTAAACACTGATACTTACAGATGGTATTATGGGCTGCAACTCACAACATAAACCATTAAATTCTTTTCTGAAATGAAAAGTAAGTTTCTAGGCTTTTCATAATTTAAAATTGGTTTAACTCATTTAAGAACCACTCAAAATGTTTTCTGGTAACCCATTTTATTTGTGAAACCCATTAAAAATAACAATTATTATTATAATTATTTCTATAAATATTGCATAAACAAAAAATGCATTAAATAGAAAGACAGACAGATAGTATGTTTAATTAATGCTAATAATGGCACAAGAAAATAAATATTGGATATTGTGGGGGTCATACTATGGTCAATATAAATCTTTTATTAAAAAACTGTGTAAAGAGCCAATTTCAAACATTAAACTATATACGTTATAAATACTGTTTAAAAAATGCATTAAACAAAGATCATACAAACAATCATGTAATTTTCAGAGGTACATCCCACATATTTTTTTGTTTTTGTTTATATATATAATTATCTACTATACAGTGCAGAGTTCACTTTTTGTGCCCCATAACAGTTATGCCAGGATATCTAATAAGAATGACAAAATAAATAAATGTTTAGTATCCTTATCAAGTGACCTTTTATCATTACTTTACATAAAGGGAGGACAAAGTTATATTTATTGTTAAAATGCTGAATGAAAACATCTGGTAAAATCTTTCATGACAGAAGATGAGTGTTGTCTTTTTGTGCTTTCTACAAAAACCAGTATAAGCCACGCCAGTAACATTATGGATTGTTCAGGACTTTGGAATAACCTGTTTTTTTTGTTTCTCTCTCTTTTTTTTCCTTTAAATTTAACATTGTTAAAGGATTGTCACCAAAATACAACGAGATAATAACTGCAGTGTCAAATGAAAACCCATTAACATTTCAACTATTAACACTGCAACACAGAAACAACCTAACAATAATGCGTCAATTTATTGTTAATTGAGTTAATCTCACGAACAGAGGTCCAAAAAAATATATCAACTATAATAATAATAATAAACAAACAAAAAATACAACATTTATTATTCTTATTGATTAGAATCACATACATCTAACTCAATCATTTTATCTTCCAATAACATTAGAAGACATTTTACCCCTATTTGCTGTAAAACGAATAATTTTTTAAGACTTAGCCTCAAATATTTTTTATTTGACATTGCAAGGTAGTAATGAAGGTCAAGAATGGGGAAAACATTTTCAAAATGTTGGTTACATTTGAAAGCTGAATTTTGGGATTAGTGAAACTTGGCAAATTTTCAAGTCTATAATTCATCATAATATTATTTACATGTTTATAGAACATTTAAAAATTTGGAGCATTGTGTTACTTGGTCAATGCATGATGTTTGTTCTGACAGCGAAGACTGCATGCAGAGTTTGTATGCACGTGAGATATTGCCATTTCTGCAAAGGGCACGAAAAGAGAACAGGCACAAATAGTAGATACTTGACCATACATGTATATCAAATTCCAACAATGAAACTAAGAATAATTGTATTAAACTAACCTTTGATTTGTAAAAAATTCCTTGGTTTCATATTGGTGCACAAGAAATCTAAGCAATGCTAATGGTTCTTCTATCTTTATCTAGCAAGAGAACAAATCCAATAATATAGTCTTCGATATTTCAAAATCAAATGGAATGGATTCTATCTTCATTTGATAATTATCATAAACACTAAGTCACGAATGATATCATTTGTTTTGTTATCTGTATATCATAAAACTAACGCAGGCAAGACATTAATGCAGAGAATTTTACAACTTCATACATCTATATAATAATAAACTTTCAACTTTTCTTTTTACATAGAACATTCACTGTTTTACAAAATGCAAGGGTCTTATGCATTAAAAAGTTATATATATTTTGTTTTATTACACTGCGGTGACTGATATACCCATCGTATCACCACACATGTGATACCACTTTTCAGAGGTCATGACCTCTCATCACGTGATCGACGGAACTTTTATGGTTTTCCTCCCATTCATAAATTGCAAACATTAGTTTGTTCTCCAGATTTCACTTTCATATTAAGACATTATACTACAAACACAAGTTATTCAATCTGAATTCATACTGATATATGTCATTAAGTATTAAAACCAATTTAAACAAAATAAAATGTGTGTCGCCCAATATCAGCGATCGCGGTAAACGAAAAAGAAAAATGGCAAGTTTTTTTGTACCTACCAGCTGTTTATACTCAACATAACAAAACACCTTTAACTTCTTCACAGAATACATTTCCAAAACAGCACTTTTATTACATAAGTTATAAGTAAAATTCAGTTATATTCGATAGAAATTCGTGTAATCCAAAGCATCAAA
>JAULBS010115754.1:7500-14635 GCA_032355785.1 Symmetromphalus regularis | reverse complement strand
TCTTGATGTTTTTATCTTGTCACCATGTAGGTCATGTTTATCTTGTCCTCACGCAAGATGTGCCGAGCTTTATATATCTCTTGATGTTTTTATCTTGTCACCATGTAGGTCCTCACGCAAGATGAGCCGAGCTTTATGTCTCTCTTGATGTTTTTATCTTGTCACCATGTAGGTCATGTTTATCTTGTCCTCACGCAAGATGTGCTCAGCTTTATGTCTCTCTTGATGTTTTTATCTTGTCACCATGTAGGTCTTGATTATCTTGTACTCACGCAAGATGTGCCGAGCTTTATGTCTCTCTTGATGTTTTTATCTTATCACCATGACGGTCATGTTTATCTTGTCCTCACACATATGTTCCGAGTTTTATGTCTCACTTGATCTTTTTATCTTGTCACCATGTAGGTCATGTTTATCTTGTCCTCACGCAAGATGTGCCGAGCTATATGTCTCTCTTGATGTTTTTATCTTGTCACCATGTAGGCCATGTTTATCTTGTCCTCGCGCTAGATGTGCTCAGACTTAATGTATACAAATTTATACATCATATTAATTGTAAAAATATTGGAGCTCTCAGAAAATCATGTAAATTTATAATTATCATCAACAGACAGTTCTGTCATTCAAAGATTTCTATTATGTACCTAATTATTAATTTGTATTATTTATCAGGCGAAAAAGCTCAACAACAGAAACTAGCACTAGGTTTATTCTTTCCGTCCATTAATCATCATCAAATGTCTTTAGTCTTCTCGTATTATATCTGTATATATTATACTGTCCATTTTCAGTATTCAAATTATATAATTTTATACATATACTTATGAAATACCCTAATAACCCCATGTATATAAATGCTACGTAATTTTCCCCAATACCCTCGATGATATACATTAGTATTCCCTGGTGGACAGTATACCCACAGGGGCTAAGTGAATGCATATAAACATGGCCTTTGTTACCTGGGTCCAGTTGTTCAAAGCAAGGTTAAGCTAACTTTAGTTGAATATTTCAAATACATAATTGCAAATACTAATTGAAGAGATATGTTGAAACTTAGTTTATTACATCCTAAGCTATCCATAAATAATCAGAAGTATATTTGAACTTTCTATGAACATATTTTAGAATTATTCATCTACCCCATGGTTAGTTTAACAATGTTTTGAGTAACTGGCCCTAACTAACCACGGCAAATAAGAGGTCAAAGGCATATTCCCACTGAATTTAAGGGTCTTTGTGCTCTAAATATTAATTACGAATGAAACTTACATGCATTTGTTATACTAGATCTTGCTTTTATATCACTCAAGATGTTTTACCTCAACCATGGTAAAGAGAATTCCATATCAAGTTTATGGTTTATGATTTATTTGTCCATGAGCATAATTCATTATTATTTTTAAAATATTGATAATAAGTGAAATGCGGTTATTATGTAAGTAGTTTAGCGAAGTATTTTTATGGAAAAATCAAAAGTTTATATTTAAAATTAATTCTTTGTTTGGAAATTAATTAGGCCAAGGGTCTGTGACAGTATGCGTTTAATGTTAATAATGTGAGATTGATGAGTTGTTGTAATAAAATAGTTTTATCTGGGCAACATTTAATTAATACCCACTACCATCCTCTCAATTTCAGGGGTTCATAAAAACCTGGGCTGCTTACTGCGCCATCTGTATGAAAAACTTTTTGTTGATATCATGCTTTAAAATATTATCCAATCAAATCGCTCGTTTTATAAGCCAGATCGATATATTTTAGATTATGATACACAAAACCTAACATATTTCATGGGGCAGTTAAATATTGTAACAGTCGCCTCATTTTAAAAGTTTTGGATAAGTCATCGTGTCATAGTTTTTTTCATTTAAATTTACGAACACATAAATTTGTTCGTCTCTTCCACGATTCATTATTTACATTGATAAGGTGAAGGCAGATGCATTGAAAGCCGAATTGTGAGTGGATGCTTATCATCAGGAGAAGCATCCAATCAAAAAATAAATTCTCGGCCCGGTTTTATATGGACTATATTGGTCAGGGGTCCCACGGATACGATTGGACACATGACCCCTGACCTTGTGGGGATGACCTACTAGAGCCTCTTGATGTAGCTTGGGTTTTACTTGATCCCAATGCAGCTGAACCGAACAGGACACACGCCATTGTTGAAATTTCCTGTCATACTTCAAAAAAACGAACAAAAAAACAACGACGTAAATTTGTTTTATTTGACGACGCCTCTAGAGCTCATTGATTTTTATCATCATCGGCTATTGGACATCTATCATATAGTAATTCTGACATATTTATTTAGAGGAAACCCACTGCCACCACATAGGCTACTCTTTCCAATAAGCAGCAAGGGGCCTTTTATATGCACCACCCCACAGCCAGGACAGCACTTACCACGGCCTTTGATGAACCAGTTGTGGACCACTGGTTGGAACGGAAAATAGTCCATATTTCAAGTGGGTCCTCTGAGAAGGATCGAACCGACGACCGACCAGTTTACAGGCAGACACGCTACCGTTTGAGCTACATCTCGCTCCTGTCGTACTGCAATGCTGCATAGTCCAAACTGCAAATGGTTCCACTGAGAAGGATCAATCCGACGACCGACGGGTTCACAGTCGGACACTACCGTTTGAGCTACATCCCGCTCCTGTCGGACTGCAATGCTGCATAATCGCATGTCTGGTTTTGAAATAATATTTATTTCAAGCATATTTCCATACATTTACAAACATGTTTAAGATGTTAAAGGCATATTCCCACGTAATTTAAAGGCATACTCCCACGGCATTTAAGAGTCTTTGTGCACTAAATATTAATTACGAATGAAACTTACGTGCATTTGTGATACTAGATCTCGCTTTTATATCACGCAAGACGTTTTACTTCAACCATGATATGGGAATTCCATGTCGAGTTTATGGTTTATGATTTATTTGTCTGTGAGCATAATTCATTATTATTTCAAAAATATTGATAATACCCGAGATCCGATGGTTATGTAAGTAGTTGAATGAAGTATTTTTATGGACAAATCAAATGTTTATATTTAAAATTAATTCTATGGTATAGGGAATTACAAGTCGGGTCGATCGATTTTTTTTCACATTTAAAAATGTCTAATTTCAAGATCGGAACTCCGGAATAAATTAGTACGAAACGTTTTTGCAGCTACAAAAACATTCAGAAGTCTTAAAATAACGGGGGAATATATATCACGTGATTTGAAATATAAGCGGGAAAATCCGTTATTTTTTTCAATTTATTTGTCCTTGGGCATAATTCATTATTATTTTTTAAATATTGATAATTAGCGAGATGCGGTGTTTATGTAAGTAGTTGAATGAAGTATATCTATGGACAAATCAAATGTTTATATTTGAAATTAATTCTTTGTTTGGAAATTAACTAGGTCAAGGGTCCGTGGGAGTATGCATTTAAGGTGTTAGCATGTTTACGTGTTAAATATTTATGAACATACATTAAATATATGGCTATTTTTGTTACTTAATAGCAGCACATAAATTAATGCCAATACATTTAAAAAGTACATTGATTTATACTTTACGCAGGAAATCTATTAAAAGCTGAAAAACAAATTCAACAATTGGAAATTTACAACACAAACTTACAGTGCGGACTAGATGACAAGGAAACAGAGATCATTAAAAAGAACAAAGGTATTTTATGTCACTGCTGCAAAAAAAAAAAAAATTAATTTTTAAAAACATGTTGAATTTATTATAAGTATTGTACGTGATAAAATACAGAAATTACAGATGATTTTAAATGGTGAAAGAATACAGAATTCACAGATAATAACTTTTAAATGGACAACAAAAATGAAAAACATTTATAAAAAAATGTTTAGGTTATAATTAAAATAAAAGTATTCACATTAGTAAGAATCTACCCAAACTTTTTACGAGTTCAAATATAAAAAAATAAAAAATAACGAAAATAAAATCCACCTTATTGTCCAGGTATGTGCATTAATGACAAAATTTTACTTTTTTTTGCAGAATTATTCAGATATAAAAATGAAACCGAAAGTTTGAAAAAAGAAATAATAGCCTTAAAAGACAACATCCGTCAATCATCTGAGAAGATTTCCCAGCTAGAGAAGCTACAGAATGACTATCTGATAGAGTTATGGCATACTGCTGATGAGGAGATGAAGAAAAAGAGAAAAATATACGAAGATGGAAAAATTAAGTTCGATGAACAATCTAAAGAGAATCACAAATTGCAATCGCAAAATGATACGTTAAGTAAAAATGTAAATGCTTTACAAAAAGACTTAAACGAGCTAAGAAAAGAAAATAGTGATTTACAGAATGAGCTGAAAGAAAGGGGAGATCAATTACAGGAAGTGAAATCAAGTAACGACAAATACGAAAATGAATTAAAAGAGATGAAAATGGAACACGAAAAACTGAGGGACAGGATAGTTGACGCCAACGACAATTATTACAAAGAGAAGAAACTGAAAGGTATCAATTTTAATGTTATTTTAATTAATTTAAAGCAATTTACATAAGCCCAGAACATATTATTAAACAATTTTGTACAGAATATCTACGCTAATGAATTGAAAGGTAGTTATATTTTAATTCATTGTGTGTGTGTGTGTGTCTGTGTGTGTGTGTGTGTGTGTGTGTGTGTGGGTGTGTGTGTGTGTGTGTGTGTGTGTGTGTGTGTGTGTGTGTGTGTGTGTGTGTGTGTGTGTGTGTGTGTGTGTGTGTAATCATTAGAATTGTTATTATTATTAAAATCATTATAAAAAGAAAATTAATAAATAAAAATCTAAATAAAAGAATTAAAATATAAAGGTAAATTTCTCTACTCTTTTTACATGGCAATCAAGAAATTTTAAAAACGAAATTTAATTTTAGCTATATAAGTAAAAATACCAGAAACACAATTTGTTCTGGTTTTATAACAAAAGAAATTTTAGAATTAATTTTTTTTTCTAAATTCTTACGTTCGTACACACACATACGTATACGTTTAAATTAATCAGTTTGTAAACATGCGATGTATTAAACAGAATTAAAAATAATCTCAAAGTTTAAAACAGGTTACTTTTTATTATTTTGTTATGATATAATTGAGATTTTACATACTTTTTTTACCATTAAAATAACCAATATTTATAATTATTGCTAGGAAAATCCATTGTTGTATATTCGTTGTATTTCTGGTTATCCAAGACTTATTAGTTGTATTTGTGGAAGCTCAAAATAAAACTTGTTTTACACAAAACGTCAAAGACACCCAATTTTAATTAAATCACAAAAGAAAAAAAAATAATCATTACTATTTTACCATTGTCAGAAATAATTTTAAAATATTATATTACTTACGAATTTCAGTTAATTATTTCTTTAAAACGCGTAAACGCAGTTTAAACTTTGAAACGAGCTTGAATGGTTAACGAAAATCGGACGATTGTGTTCTTACTATACTGACTGAAAAAGAAAACGGCAAGTTCAGTTTTAGTGATATAACGTTTTCATCCATTGACCAAATGTATTAAAATTTTACAGATCTATTTCATTGTACTGCGTAAAGAATCTTTGGTTAAAATTGGGTCCAGCGTCAGCACGTTCGTCACTGCATGCCTTTTAAAGATTTAAAATATTTACCAACAACACAAATGGCGTTTGTTTTCTCCGTCTGTATATTTTATTTGGTTCCCTCTCATTTTGCCTACAACACAGTTTGGATACACCCGGTTTGCCTACAACTCAGTTTGCCTATATTCATTTTTCCTACAGTTTGAAAAGGTGGCATCCCCAGTTAAAAGTGAAACTCCATGTATGGTCCCCGTATTAATAAAATGAAATAACATGGCGAACTAATGTGACAAATATTTTGTTATAATCGCTATTTACTTTACAGAAACAATTAAAAGCAACTCACAGATATTATGCATGTATATAATTATGTGCAAAATACAGTATCTATATCCTACAATATTGCTTTTAGATACGAAAATAACAGGGAGTGTTCCGCTGTTTTCGTATAACATACTTCCATAATATATGTGAGTTCATTTTAATTGTTTCTGTTCTGTAAAGTAAATAGATTTTATAATAAAATATTTGTTATATTATTTCTTTTTATTATACATTGGGACCATACGTGGTGTTTTCCACTGTTAACTGAGGATGCCGCATTTTCATACGTTAGGCAAAATTAGTATAGGCAAACTGAGTTGTAGTCAAACTGGGTGTGGACAAAATGGGTTGTAGGCAAAATGTGAGGTCTCCTTTTATTTCACCACCATTTGATCAATCAGTTTGAGTTTCTTAATGTTTTATTCAAATATCACTAACTTAATTCCTGAATTCGGTTTTCTATTTTAGAGTTATCTATGAGAAATGCAATAGGATCCTTGCAAAAACAACAAGAGTTGCACTCAACGTTGGAGAAAACATTTGAAGAAGTTGATGTTCTAAAAGGTATAGTTATATCTTGTACCAAACACCACGTATTTCTATAACTGCATTAACGACCACATAACCCGTTTAATAGTATTTTAAGAACAGAATAACACACACACACACAAACACATACACACACACAAACACACACACACACACAAACACACACACACTGACACATACACATACACACACACAAACACACACACAAACACACACACCCTGACACATACACACATACACACACTGACACATACAAACACAAATACACAAACACAAATTCAAGTGCGCACACACACAATGACACACACACAATGACACACACAAACATGTGCACACACAAATACACACACAAATGCACAAGCACACACACACACACACACGCAAACACACGCAAACACACACTGAAACACCCATCCACATACAAAAAAGTAAAGAAAAGTTTGTTATATTTAACGACGACTCTAGAATACATTGCTTTTAATTTTATCATCGGCTATTGGACGTCAATCATATGGTCATTCTTACATTTATTTCAGAGGAAACCCGCTGCCGTCACATAGGGTACTCTTTCCATTAAACAGCAAGGGGTCTTTATATACACTGTCTCACAGACAGGACAGGATATACCATGACTTTTGATGAACCAGGGGTCGGTATGGTGGGAA
>JAULBS010115754.1:0-2500 GCA_032355785.1 Symmetromphalus regularis | reverse complement strand
TGTTTGTGTGGTAGAGGGGTGGGGGCCTGAATGTGTCCTCCCCATCCCTTCAGGATTGACGCCACTGTAGATCCCCTGTGTACTTCGGTATATAAGACCACACGGTAATTTAAAAATAATAATAATAAAAAAATAAAATAATAAAATCTTACATTGATACAATAAAGAGAAATACCAGTAAAGATTATTATTTAGGCATTTTAATTTCAAAATAAAAAGTGGGGGATAATTATATAGGCCCACCCCTCCCCTTCCCCGTGTCCAAAAGGTGGGGTACATGTCCCCGTACCCCACAAGCACTGCAGAGCTGTCATAATTGAAAATTTGCATAACCTATTGTATTATATTTGTATTTAGACTATCTTAAGGAGACGGAGGCGGTTTGTGTCCAGGCTTTTGTTCACGACAACCTAACTCAACAGACAATAGCCGTGCTCAACCAGAGGTTAGCGTCTCTAACCCAAGATATGCAACAACTTAAAGGTAGGTTTGTTCATTCATCTTAGTTACCTGGGCCCAGTTCTTTAAAGCATTGTTGAGCTAATCATCGGGTAGATGAATATATCTCTATAAAATATCTTCTTAGAAAGTTCAAATATACTTCCGATTTGATTATTTATGGTTACCTTAGGCTATAATAACCTATGTTTCAACATTTCTCTTCAATTACTATTTGCAGTGATTTATAATTTGGTTTTGAAATATTCAACTAACCCGTGGTTAGCTTAACCTTGCTTTGAACAACTGGGCACTGGAGTTTATATCACTAGAGGGTATGATCAGCTTTCATGTAATTTTTTCTCCAAATTGACATCTTTCTCAAATTGTCTTATAACCAATAAAAATTAATTTAAACCACATAGATCCAGTTTGGGCTATATGCTTATAACTAGTATTTTAGATTTAGCTTTTAAGGTCAACAAATCTAAATTGCTAAATTTGTGAATGTCAACTTTGATTTTGCCACTTTAAACCACACCATAGGTCTGCATTACACTATGTTATTTCATAAAAGGTAACTGAACTTTTACAGTATTTAATAGATTTAATTATTGTATACAGACCAAAAAATGTTTAAGTACAATACTAGTCATAGGAACCATTTTTAAAGGATACAATTTTGAATAACTGTCCTTGTTTTAAAAATATTTAATATAAACCAGTATATTCTAAATTTCTATTTATGTTAAAATCACTTAAGAGGTGATGGGCATGTGGAAGTAGTAGTTAGGTTGTAGATGTATTAAAATCACTTTAAAGATAATAGAACTGTAAAACAATTTGGTCAGTGGCCAAAATGGGTTCCTCATGGCAATTGGTTTTAATCAGAATTAGTTTTTTGCAGAAACATGTGACCCTCCACCACAAAATGAGTCTTTGTCACTATGATATTAAGTGAGCATCTGTGATCCAGAGGTAGAATATCAGACTCTCAAGCTGAAGACAGTGGTTCAAAACCCATTGGAGGCTGGTTCACACTTGTGTCAAAATTATTAAATATTTGACATCCAATACAAGCCTGGAAATAATTTTTTGAGACGTGCCTGTCAAAATGTCCTTTGTCAGTTAATTTGTGCCAGTCAAAAACTAAAATGTACCTGTCACCAAATTAATAGATTTACCCTGTAAATGCAGTGGCGACTGTTCAGTTACCGCTAGGCATATAATAATGTTAGCATGTGTATGCTCTTGAAACTCATCAAAATATGTATTTGACCGCTAATATTAAATTTGTGACTGTCAAAGCTTGACAAATAACAACTTTGTACCGGACAATGCCGATGATCAATCAGTCAATGTGTGCTAGTGGTGTAATTAAAAAGATTATGAGATTACAAGATTTTATTTATGTTTTCAAACATTGGGAAATCCTTTATTGAACCAAGTTGGATAAGTTAGAAATTTCATGAATATTCAGTAATGTTTGCTATGGAGTATGTTAAAAAGAACATCATGTAATTTAAAGTGCAATTTTCTCTAATACCAATTATGATTACTTGTACCATCAGAATATGTATTTGATTTTAAAAATAAAATAAAAAGTACTTTTACAAAAGCTGAAAACCTGAAAATGTCAAGGGCTGACTGGAAAAAGCAGTTTTGTCCATAATAGTATTTTTGAGGAAAATTAATTTTATCTGGCAATAAAGTCACTACTTAAGCGCCTTAATTTTGTTCAGTTTATCTGGCTAACTCAGTAACTAAAACGGAGTGGGATCTAGCTCAAACGTTGGGTGTCTGCCTGTGAACCGATCGGTCGTCGGATCGATCCTTCTCAGTGGACCCATATGCAGTTAGGGCTATTTTCTGTTTCAACCAGTGATCCACAACTGGTTTATCAAAGGTCGTGGTATGTGCTGTCCTGTCTGTGGGACGATGCATATAAAAGACCTTCTGCTTCTTATTGAAAAAGAGTAGCCTAAGTGGCAGCAGTGGGTTTCCTCTAAATACATATGTCAGAATGACTATATGATTGACGTCCAATAGCCGCTGATAAGAT
>JAULBS010115744.1:0-14638 GCA_032355785.1 Symmetromphalus regularis | reverse complement strand
GTATGTATATGTATATGTATATATATATATATATATATATATATATATATTGTTTTTTTTCATTATTTTTTTTAAATTAATTTTCTTTTAAATGTTAAGGATTCCGAGGATTCTTCAAAGCCCCCTAAAAATGAATTTTCTAGATCCGCTACTTATATAATTAAGACCATATACAACCAAGTGCTAATCCAGAAATTACCATATCGATAAGAGACATCTTAAATACATGTGGGGGCTATTCATCACATGTTAAACTTTAAACCTATTTTTGCTGTGTAGGCAAGATTTTCTAAAGAAAGGTTCCATGACGACATGTTTATTATTATTTTATTTTATTTTTTTTGGCAGAAGAAGAACTGAAATTTTTATTTAATTGTTTTTAAAAAGAAGAAAAAGTGAATTTTCTGTGAGATTTTCTTTTTAAATGTCGTCATTAATATATATGTATAAAATTACATATCATCTGTCACATGTTGCTTTGTTTAACACGCTAAAACAAATATAGCCTATATGAAATTTATAGCGCACCCATCCCAAACCCGCACCTGTTTACGAAAAGCATAAAACGAGAGTTGTTTCCCTTCGATAAGAAAAGTAGATGAAATGTTTGTTCGACAGGTTGCTATGACGTCACGCGAAATAGCGTTCAAAATGGCGGGGTTTCTAGCAGGTGGGACGGACAATCTCTTATTGGTGACCGATTCTTACAAGGTAGTCATTTTGGAATTATTAATTTATAGTGGATTGTTGTTCATACTGACAACCGAATACGGTCGTATATTACCACTATTAATAGCAATGTCAGTAATTATTTCGTCTGAAATGTGCAGCCGGACGTCGTTAATTAATTTAATATCAAAAGTCGTTTCGGTTTCGATAGAAACCGCCACTCGTGAATATTAAATCTGTCAAAATATATATGTAGACCTGGCGTTTTGTTTGATCATTGATAAAATGTGTGTTGGGATGCTATTATATATGCATTATATTAGTACTATGAACAAGATAATTATAATGTTATTAATATTTAAACATTTTTGTTTTCGTCTGTAATAAATGGAATTAGTCTTAGAAAGTAAAAGTAGAATTATTTCCAGAAACGAAACATCTATAGACAAAACAATTATTATTTTTATTTCTAAATAAATTTAAAAAACTACAATAATAAGTATCTAAAACAATAAACTTATTTCAATCCTTAACGAATTATTTATTTATATGCGTGCTGTGTATGAAGTGTCAGTACAAAAATATTTAATCTATTTTGACTTCTTTTTCTATGCATTTAATTTATATACATAATTATTTATGTAATAAATTAAACTTGTATGAAACATTTATAAAAACGTCAGCAGTATATCTTAAATATTCTAAATATTCATACATATATTCAGCATTTAATAAACGTTTACAAAGTTATTAAATCTAAAATATAACATTAAACATCTACAATATTTATAAAATGGCAATATTTATTAGAGCTGTGAAATTTTCATGGCAACTTAATACCTTACCTTATTTTTAATAAACACAGTGAAATATTTTTTTTAATCTGCTGCTGAAAAAATGTTATGGAGAACGAAAAAATGCGGCAATCTCCACAACATTGCCGATTACCGTGGGCACTTTCAGGGGTTGCACTGTACTGCATTGCAAAAACATTAAAAAAGTATGCTAATTGCTGTGACAGTGTCATAGAAAAATGAATGAGCTATGGCAACTAGGTGCCATCGTAAGTGTCTCTGAATTTCAAGAGCTCTTATTAAGTGTCTGGATCCAACTTGCCATGAAGTCTACTATATTTTATGTGCATAAATCTGGGGTGGACGGATCCCCCACTTTTTGGATGGGGAATACCTAAATAACTATCCCCCAATGCTTTGCTTAAAAAATTTGAAATAAAATGCTTAAATAATAATATTTTCCATTATTTCTCTTTATAACATCAATGTAACACTTAGCCATGTGGACTTTGCACAAATATACTGAAGAACACAGAGGGTCTATCATTGTTTGAAGATTTTATACGGAAAAGCAGGGCACAATATTTCACGCGAATCGCCGTTCTGTTCGCATGTCGGTTACGCAAAATTAAATTAACTAAACTAAAAATGCTGAATATAGAGTTGAGCCAAAAGTTTTAAAGAAGTGTCCACGGATGCTAGGGACGGCTAAATTATCTGCTGATAATTAGAAATATATGCTGACATACTATTGGATTGCCTATAATTTTACAAATGTCGAAAATGGTTTTAACATAAACAGGTCTTCTAAAAGTTTACAAATATAGCACGAAATGAAAAAAGAAATCTGGAAGTGGTCATTAAAAAATATATAATAATAAATAAACATAGCTAACTTTAGCAAACATTTAAAAAAAACTTTTATAAATTGTCTTCTTTTGTATTTTGTTTTAAATTTGTTTGAGATAAAAATTGTGTATTTAAAACATAATTTCAACCTAACTTTGAGGTAACTGATCAGGTAACCCACGGGTTAAGCAAAATATAATTCACATAACCAAACTATGGGTTATCTAGGTAAAAACCATGTGAACCGACTTCCGGTTACCTCAGATTTTGAAATATTGACACCTGGAAAAGTCTTCATAAAAATCAGATTTTCAAAAAAACATTAGGGACTTGCCTCCACCCAAATCCCTGGCTCCATTCTCCCTCCCCTACTTCCAGGAAGCAGTTGTCGCCCGTGACTATGCATTACTTAACCAGCAATTTTTCTTTCAGGTCACTCATCATATGCAGTACCCTCCCAAAACAACGGTTGTGTATTCATACTTTGAGAGTCGAGGTGGAAAATTCGAATGCACTGTATTCTTTGGTCTGCAGTATATTCTCAAAAGATGGCTCGCTGGACCAGTTATTACTCTGAGCAAGATACAGGAGGCAAAAGAGCTCTACAAGAAACACTTTGGAAAAGACCTTTTCAATGAAGAAGGCTGGAAATACATCGCCGAGGTCTCTTTATTTTTCTTTCTTCATAAAAATATTTATATTATTTAATTGTTGTTTCAGAAAAATTAGATAGCATCAGGGGAGGTCTTTAACATGGTTTGAAATTTGTTGTTTCAGGGATACATCAGTTAACAGGCTTTTCATTTTATTTGAGAGTAGGAGTTTGAAGGAAGATAGTAGGAGGAGGAGATACCATACCATCCATTTTTTTAAGGGAAAAGTAGACGGTGCAAGTTTGCAAATAGACTGGTAAATGCGAGCCCGCTGCCTTGTTTTGAAAACACTGGTTAATGTGTTAGCAGGCCTGCAGAATTGCACTCGCCCGCTCGCCCAAAATGGTTAAAAAACCTCCCGTTGGGCGACTCGCAATTTTTTAGTTCTGTGATTTTGACTTCTATAGTTCTAAATTCATAAAACGTTCTGTAAACCAAACAGTGTCATCTGATCTCTAATGTAAATTTGTCGCCATTTTAACTTTGCTAACTTTCTGAAAACAAGGCCAAGTTCGGAAACCCGGCTTTCTCTATGTCTATTTATAGCATATACTCCGGTGCTGGACCTTCCCATTGTTTCGCTTTGAGCATGTCATCTGTTATGTCGCCTGCTAAATAAAAATCTGGAAATATCTTGAAAATGTTTCTGAGACACCAGAAAAAAAAGAGGAGAAAACAAGTGATGAAATTAAAGAAAAGAATAAACAGTATGAGAAGAAATCTCATAACCGTTCTTGGGAAGAAAAATTGAAAAAAGACAAGAGATATGAACCCAGGTACTAAGGGAATAGATAATTTATGAAGAAACGCTAAATTTTATGTTTTTCTTTTGCACTTTTTGTAAAAAATATACTCTACAGAGAAAAGGTTTGATGTTTGTTGCGGGAACATATTTTATATTGGGCTAGTGATAATGACTGCAGGCTAGTGGATTTTTTTAATTTACTAGCCCGGCTGGCTATTAATAAAAATTCTAATTCCAAAGGCCTGTGTTAGGTAGTTTTGGGATCAGAAGGACAAATGTGGGACACAACAGCAAATGTAAAAAGCATGTTAGCAAGTAATGTAGTGTCATTGTTAGTTCTACTGAGTACTGATTTCGTGGAATATATTTCATGTCTTCTTTTAAAAAAAAAAGAAATTTTGTGTTGTCATTATTCATCCATCAAACTTGCTACCATTTATTCACAGGTCCTTTGTAAAATAATTTAATACAGCTTGAGATAAATAAACATTATCTTTGGTATTTTATTAAAGTGATGTCCTTATTCCTCTCCACTCTTATAACTTAGTATAGGGAGATTAAAAAAAATATGCTCCTCAAAATTCTACTTCATATATTTTCATGTTATGATACTTAAAATTGCATGGATGATCATTTTATTTGCCCATTGCTTGCATGTGTCTGTCTTTTGTATAAAATGTACACATTAGGAAAATGATCTGTAAGTTTATTCTGTAACATTAATATTATGTTGTTATTACTAAAAAAAATACTTTAGCAAAAAAAAATCCAGTCCGTGAAAGAAATAACTAAATAAATAAATTCAAACTCGAGCAGATGACAGAAACAGATTATTTGTTAATCTGGAAGTTAATGTGTAGTGTGCACCTAAAACCAGTGTGAATTTTATGACCAAGATATGCCAGATTGCACTATTTTAATCTTAAGTTTCAAAAAATATCTGGGTGGCATTCCCCCTACCTACCCTAATTTTTAATTTTTTTCACTGGGACTCCGGTGTATCTATTCTGTATATCTGTTGTGTATTTATCTTCAGCACCATGGAGGCTACATACCTCTGCGGATTAAAGCTGTACCAGAAGGATCGGTTATACCTTACAAGAATGTTCTCATGACAGTTGAAAATACCGACCCTAAATGTTACTGGCTCACAAACTATTTTGAAGTAAGTACATTACGGCTGACAGACATGACTAAAATATTGAGTGTTTTGTTAGTGATACACCGCACGTGGAGTGACACAAATCTTAGTGACGCTCTGATGTTGATAATTTATTTTAAAACTTAATAGCATTCTTTTTAGCCCACAATACTTTTTCGCTAGTTCTTCCCCCCTCCAGGAGTGGGGAGTACATGTATGTCAAGAGGTAGAGTATCTGCTTGAGGTGCATTGTGTCATCAGACAGATACCTTTTAAATTAAAAAGCCACTAAGAGAAACTTGAAGACCCTGGTGGCACAGTAGTTAAGCTATCAGACTCGTTGCTGGTAGGTACTAAGATCAAATCTCAGTCGAGGCATGGGATTTTTAATCTCTGTATCAACTCCAACCAAGAGTGAGTGCTCTGCAAGGCTCAGTGGGTAGGTGTATACCACTTACACCAACCAGTGGTCCACAACTTGTTTTTCAAAGGCTGTGTGCTATTCTGTCTATGGGATGGTGCATATAAAAGATCCCTTGCTGCTTACCTATAAGAGCAGGCACTAATCTAGGATAGAAAAAGTGGAAGAAGTGACTTCTCCCTTCCCATCAGAAATGGGAGAAGTTTGATAAAAATAGGAGAAGTGAACCCACCAAAATAAAATGTATTTATTTATTTTATGTTTAATTAATTATAATTTTTTGTCAAGCCTATGATCCTTTTTACAGAGGAGATTTAAAAAAAAAATTAATGTTTAAATTAACCAAAAAAAATATTTAACTATTAAATTTTCTTTTATTAATAATTTAATTTTGGTTTTGTTTATTTTTTGTTTAAATTATTTGGTGGGGAAACCTCTGAGCCCTATCATCTATCTCCAAGTTTTAATGGTCTACCCGTTTTGTGCACAAAATGATGAGAATCTAAAACATGTTTTTGTTCTGTTTTTCACAATCACCAGACAATTATTTTTAATTAAGATTTAATCATTCAATAAATAGAATCAACAACCTTATAACTTCAATAGATATGTCATTGAAAATATCTACTACTGACAACAAGAACCCAAAGTGAATCAAAACTGCGTAATCATTGCAGTTGCTAGAATCACAACATAATTATTTCTTGCAATAACATCCGGTTTCCAAAAGAAGAGCCATAAGAGTATCAATCAACCAGTAAACACCACTGTCTTAGAAACTATTGAAAATTAATTAGTTGACGACATTTCGGTGTCCACATTTTAGCAAAGCTAAATTAAAACCGTTCATGGCTTTGAACACTAACACTAAATTAACCGCATCTCTAGCAAAGTAACTGGAATTCTTGTTCATATTACATAACCGAACAAAGGTCGATACTGTCTGTTCCGTGTTACCAGAAATAGCCGGTCATTGACAGGGGACAATAAACACGTGTCATATGAGATTTGTTACTTGTTTGTAAAGATTAGTTAGTGATGTTTTGGTTGGCATTACTAATCGGTGTCACTATCAGACGTTAGTTATTGGAAGTTTTTCACTTTATTTTGAGCAAAATATTACAGCGATTTGAGAGAACTTTCGGCTAAAAAAAAAGCCCCATTAGCCAGCTAAATTAGTGCCTGCTTTCATATTTATTTGGAAGCCTGGATGTTTAGCAGTGTTTGTGGTTTTCAGAATAAGACAAAAAAGAATATTATTTGAAACAAACTGTCCTAGTTTGTTTTTGTTGACATTGGCACTTTTCATCTCTGCATATTAAAGTACTCGCTCCTTGATATAATTAGTTTTTCTCTTACTAGATCCAACAGCAGGTCCTCCGGCCAATGAGCAAACAAGCTGGTGTCTAGATGAAGCAACTCTTCATGATAACATCAAGAAAACTCTAGTCAAATTTTGCATTCCTTCACCAATGGTTCTAAGGTAAGGTGTTCACTTTAAGGGCCAAATGGTGGTACACCACACCTCACTTCAAAACTGCTGCTTGTTCCCTCAATTCTATCAGTAGTTTAGTTAGTTCTCTCCATTTCAGTAGAGCGATTGCTGGCACTACCTCAAAATGGAATGTGGTGAGTGTTTCAGTGCTCACCTTTCATTATTTCATTGTTATCCTGTGAAATGGGAAAATTGCCAATATTGCTTTACTTATTTTATATTTTCTCACCTGGAATGATTTTCAAACAAGTAGTGGATTGCTGTCCTGCTCTTTCCAAATGGAGCATAGTGTTAATCATCTGACTAAATTTATTCTGTAATTTTTAGTCATGTTTCATATCCATTTTAATCAGGCAAATTTTTATTCTTCATTGTGACTAGTGGACGTTTCATTTTTAAACATTCGACATTTTATCTAACTAACAAATTGGCAGTTGAAACCCAGCTTATAAAAGCAATTTCTAAGAAATTTCTATAATTTAATATGAATAATAAATATTTATGAGAGATACAACTGATAACAGTTTTTTAAGAGGTGTACCTTCATAGCTTAAGATACTTTTGTTTGATGTTAACTTAGTTTTAGACTTCAAAGAAAAATATACATGCAGCATCTGGTTGAGTTTACTTAGAAATATTGAGTTTATCTAAAAGTTAAAACATGAGTATCACTATCAAACAAAATGACTTTCGAAATGAATGTTGTGACTCTCATATCTTCCAGAATGAGAAATTTGTACTGGACAATGTCCGTGACCACCTGTTTATTTCCAGGGCCCAGTTTTTCACGCAAGGTTAAGCTAACCATGAGTTGGTTGAATATTTCAAAACTAAATTATAAAAATCATTATAAATAGTAATTGAAGAGATATGTTGAAACTTAGATTATTATAGCCTATAGATAGTATCCATAAATAATCAAATCTGAAGTATATTTGAACTTTCTATGAGTAATGTAGTCTCTTGTAGTGACACGTATCTAAGTCTGAAGACTGTTCTTTATGTTCCTACATACCCTACAGGTTGTTTTAATTATTTAAGTGATGTAAACCATCTTGGAACAAGTGCTCCACCAGCAGCTGCAGAGTGGCAGACCTTGTTACGACCACTGAGGGGCAGAGAACCAGAAGGGATGTGGAACCTCTTGTCTATTGTCAGGGAGATGTTTAAACGTCATGATAGCAACTCTGTTCCATTACTTGAAATATTAACAGATGAAGTTTTACAGTGTGAACAGGTTTGATGTTTCAGAAAAACGTTTTTTTTATAATTTTAAAATCTTTAGTTAGTCCATGTATAATATTCTATTCATGGTGGTAGATGTTACTAAATAGTAAAAATAACAGCTGTATTTGTTAATGACACATATAGGTGTGTGGTTTTTTTTTTTTAGATTATTGCTTGTAGTGAGACTATTAGATGAGAATGCAGGGGAATTTTGTAACTTGTGGTCTGAGATGGATACATTGTAACATATCAACAGAAAATTATTAATAAAAAAATAAAAAAATATTGCTTGGATATTTGAAAACAAAATGTTTATGATGTTATCTAAGCAAAGGAATAATTTACTATATGGTGATCTTCCAGTATGATGAATACTGATTATCAGTGTACTTAAATTGTACCACTTCAAGTTTTACACAGTACTCATTTTTGTTCTGGAGCGGGATGTAGCTCAAACAGTAGCATGTCCATCTGTGAACCGGTCGGTCGTCGGATCGATCCTTCTCATTGGATTCATTTGCAGTTTGGGCTATTTTCCATTCCAACCAGTGATCCACAACTGGTTCATCAAAGGCTGTGCTCTCCTGTCTGTGGGATGATGCATATAAAAAAAACCTTGCTGCTTATCGGAAAAGAGTAGCTTATGTGGCGGCAGTGAGTTTCATCTAAATACACGTCAGAATGACCATATGATAGACGTCCAGTAGCCGATGATAAGATAAAAATTAATGTGCTCTAGAGACGTCTTTAAATAAAACAAACATTTCTTTTTTGTTGTGTAGATCCTGATCTGGTGGTTTTTAACAAAAGCTTCATCGTCGAACAATAGCAATGCAGTGCATTGTAACCGTGGTGGAAACAGTGCAGCTAATGCATCTCAACATGCTGCCTCCAGCCTATGTGAAGAGATTATAAACCTCTGGAGACTGGGAGCACTTAATCCCAAACTTTCTCCTTTTCAAAGAGAGGATCTATGCAGAAAATTTAGGAACTGGCACTCAAAAACTATTGAGATAGTCCGCAAAGCACGTGGATCTACTTCTAGTAACTCAGGTATTAATTTAAAGAAAAATGACATTGAGAATTTTGCTGGTTTTAAGCCAGCAATTGAAGCCTGCCAAATGACATGGGATGACTATTCCATTCCAGGAATAACATACTCTGATAAAGAGGGATCTCGCTATGTTTATCACTTTTGTTCTCGGGGTCAGGATGGTGAAGTGAAGAAATTCTCACGAGTACAACCAGTCACTATATGCTCAGAAGACCTTATCAGTACAGACAATTCTCGAACTCTTGCTCATTCCCAACGATCTCAGGATGCACGAGCTCGCAACCGACAAGATCAGCGCACTGTGAACATGCGTCGAGATTCTGCCATTAATGATGGCGCAATCAGCTCAGGGTCAGAGGGTTTTTGTGAGCCTGAACGTGGTTTCAGAGACTCAGATTCTAGTTATGAAAATAAATGTTTTCACTCAAGATCCAATTCCTTGGATGAGCCTGATCATGCAAACCTTTATGGTGTTCCTGTCTCCCACTGTACTACTGCAGCTGTGAGACCACAGGATGTTGATGTGTTTGATGATGGAGTGGAGACAGACCGACCAGAGTTCAGTTCCAGCAGTCTACCAACACACAGCAAGGACCATGATGCAGTCGCCAGACCAGAATCAGCATCTCGTGAATCTAGTCAGAACTGTGAGACTGTCGGGCGATCAACTGAACAGTCCACCTCGGAGTCACAGCAGTCTAGTGATGAATATCAGGTGTATTTCTATGATACAAAGAACAAGCCAAATGATTCAGACAAGAAAAAGAAAGATAAAAATGAGGAACCAAACATATTTGCTGGAATTAAAAAGCTTGAAGGTATACAAGATGTAAGTTGTTTGATTTTTATGTTCTATCCTCCAGTTAGTACTGTTAAAAACATCATGTTATTACACCTCTATGCAGGCCTATTGTACTGTTAAAAACATCATGTTATTACACCTCTATGCAAGCCAAATAGTCTATGTTCATTTAAAATGACACATATTAACACAATTTCAAAATAAACAAACTGATGAAAACACATTACAGTAGTCAAAAACTGATTTATTAATCTAAGTAATTCCATTCAGTTAACATTTACATTTGATGATTAACTTTTTAGATATTTGTTTATTTAAAGGCATAGTCCCAAGGAATTTAAGGGGCTTTTGTCTAAATATTGATTATGAATGAAACTTGCATGTATTTGTTATACTAGATATCGTTCTCATATCACACAAGACAGTTTAACTGAACCATGGTATAGGGAATTCCATGTCGAGTCGATCAATGTTTCTCACATTTAAAAATTTCTAATTTTAAGATCAGAACTAGTCATGGGGCGAAATAAGTTGGTACAAAATGTTTTTGCAGCTACAAAAATATTCAGAAGATTTAAAATAACGGCTAACAGGAGAATATCCGTCACGTGACTCGAAATATATACATCACACCTTCAATGGGAAAAAAAAAAAAGTTTTTTTTTTGTTTCTTATTTATTTGTCTGTGAGCATAATTCATTGTTATTTAAAAACACTGATAATAAGCGAGATGCAGTGGTTATGTAAGTAGTTGATTGAAGTATTTCTATGGACAAATCAAATGTTTATATTTAAAATTCTTTCTTTGGAAATTATTTAGGTGAAGGGTCCATGGGAGTATGCATTTAAGCTAAATAGAGTATGATCCATTTGCAGTTTAAACCATTATTTGTGTATTTAATTTTACCTATCAGTTTAAAATGTTATTTATATATTTCTATCTATCACATTTTCAATTTAAACCATAATTATTTATGTGTTTAGTTCTATCACATTTGCAGTTTAAACCGTTATTTATGTATTTTGTTTTACCTATCAGTTTAAACCGTTATTTATATATTTAGTTATCTCTATCACATTCTCAGGTGCTGTTTGCAAGAGCGGAAGCACTGCATGCTCATGGGCACACAAAAGATGCATGTACGCTTGCCAAGCGACTTGCTGAGGAGATGCTGAGCAACCCCCCAGATCTTCTTGCAGAAACCGCTAATGTTCCAACACCAAAATGTAAGAATCCTTCATGTCATGCTCTTTTTTGTTTGATATATGTGTTTTCATTTTTCCTTGTCCCACCCAGTGGCCCACAACTAGTATACCAAACACATGGTGTATGCTATCTTGTAAAAAAGTGCATAAAAAGACCTTGTTGCTAGTTTCATACGTTGTTTTCTTCTTTAAACCATGAGTCAGCATTAAAACAGTGTGTTTAGATGATTTTTGTTGTAAAACATTACTTTCTTGGATTTATTGACCAAGCTCATGGTTAGGATTTGATATAACTGAAATAAAGTTGATTAATTTTTATTTTTCAGCAAAGAAGAAGAAAGCCTTGACAAACATCAGTCTGCTGGCCAGTGCTACTTTATCAAAGGCCGCCTTCCTCTCCAGTGTGTTGTATGAAGAGGTTGAGTGTCACTACCTCGCTTTCAAGGTGGGCATGTTCGGCTTGGAGCTCGCCAGACCTCCAGCATCAAGCAAGGTTTTGGAAGTGAGTTCTTGTTAATAAAAAATAGCATGCTTTAAGACATTGTGAACATTGTACAATTAACTGTGCTAAGTGTAATTTATTTTAAATCAAGTTGATAAGAGATCATCAGCATATTTCATATGATTGAAAGTAAAATGTTCACAATGCATTTGAATCCATATTTAAAGAAGGAGGACTATTATCAAAAAGTACAAAGATTAACTACAAAAAGGATGATTTAAAACTTTTGTCTCGTATTTTTACACATTTACTATATTGTAGAGTTAGATTTATTTTAGATGAAGTTGATGCAATATCAAGTCCAGTGTTAAGGATTATTTTAATATTTTTGTCAGAACAGATCTGTATTTCTCTAAGGCCACCATTCAGTGACATAAAAGGAATACAAAAATATTAAAGAAATAATGGCAATCAACAGTCTGATTGACATATTTACTGTATTTAGGTGAAACTAGCCTACCAAGAATCTGAACTGCTGCAGATGTTGAAGAAGATTCCCTTGAGAAGACAGGAGCTAGGCGTCCTGCAGGCCAGGGCGGCCGACCTCCGAGATGGAAAACTGCAGACACGTGGTGATGCACATCTTCCACTACACCTAGCATCATTCATCTTTGATTCACTTTGTCTTCCAGGATTCTCTGCAGGTATCTTACATTCAGTCTCATTGATCATTCATATATTAACTTTATCAGTAAATACCCAAGTGACATCTGTTGAGTTTTGGTGTAGTCAGAAATAAAAATCATGATTTTGTTAAATAATCAGTGGACAAGGAAAGGAGAAGGATAATGAATAAATGCAAAGTAGTATTAGACTAAGTCAGACCACAATAAAATATTTGTTGGCTTATTACCTTTTTAAAGAATTTTGCTTGTTTGCCATTTCATCATTGGTTTCCTCTATTTTGATTGAAATAACATATAGTTTATAATTTAGTAAACATGAGTATCTTATGTGGTAGTTTCAGATAGTTAAAGGTATCACTAGCACATAAGTATCTTTTGTGTAATGCATCTTGTATTACTGACTGAGTTTGCTTTCAGAGGTTTCTTCAGATGAGAAGTTGGGTTTTGAAGCTGCTGTAACAGCTATTGGTAAGATAATTAGTAGATTTGTTCTTGACATTCTCTCAGTTAATTAACCTTTAGACTACTGAATTCTTTTAAGAGTTACTTCCACCAAAAACTTGATTAATTATGGAATAAATCAGTTTGAGAGGTATCTCATTTTGGTCAAATGTTTTGATTTTAAAAGTTAACAAAACAAAATAATATAAAGGTATGAACAAATTAATATTATTTTTGGGTTGCTTTTTAGTAGGTGCACGACTTGCGGTCTAGAAATGTGTAAAAATAAAAACCATGCTTGGTAATTCGTATTTATGGTTGGATCGCTCACATTCAACATCATATTCTCGCCCTGACACTCGGTGTCTTTCAAATTTTTTATTTGTAAATTCTCTCGCAATTCGCTCCTGATATTCAGAATCAAAATCCTCACCTTCAGTAAACCCCAAACTAATATTTATTCCAAATAAGCTCTTCAAAATCTCTGCGTAGCCCATGCAGCCATTGCTCATCACGTTACGAAAAACTTTAAAAAAAAAGACCTGCTTTTACACCAAAAATTTCGATCGATAAATCCGCCATTTGCAATTGAGAACATCTTGTGTATATAGGTATTGCGTCATTTCCTCCCATAATGCATTTAAGCAACAGGCAATACTAATTTTAAAGGGCCAGTTCGAATGTCTACATATGTCGCCTGCAGTACTCAAGCGTTCATATGACGTTGGCGAGATATGTCGCCTGCAGTGTCCAGAAGGTTAAATAATATCTATTTTTAGACATAGAATATTATATATGTAATTTGTGGCACTATTATGCTTAAAGAAACAAATTGGCAAGCAACATTTGGTGTGTGTTGGGGGATTCTTATAATTTAAAAAAACCATTTCACTGAAAATTGGGAATCTCCATCCCCCAACCCACAGTCCCATAAATCTCTTGTCTGGTGATGACTAACAGAGAATAATTTTTTATATCATAATCTCATGCTGAAATGTTTTAGTTACCGATTTGTGGTAATTTGACACCAGTTATCAAAATTAAAATGACAGAACTTCGATACGTATTTCATTATATCCTAATACTGTAGAACAATGAGAAGACATTCTTGCTTTTTAGTTGACAAGGAAGGGAAAGGTTATAAAATCAATGTATTGCTATTTTATGATTGTCAGTTAAATGTAAACATGAGTAATTTCACATTGAAATATTATAATGGAAAATGATTGCATTTTCCCAGGCTACTGTATGTTTGTGGTTTTAACACGAATATGCTTGAACCAAAATGACTAAATAGTATTTGTCAGTTAATTACTGATATAAAAACTTGTAGATTTATTAATTTGTTACAGTTAATGTATTGTTATATAATGAATAGTAATAGTGACGGTGATCTTGCATGGTTTTATGATATAAGCCATATACGGCCTGTTGCCTGGCATTACTGCAGCATGAAATTGTTTTGCTTCTCAGATAACCAGTTATGCCCATAATGCCATGGGTATCACACGGGAGATAACTCAGTTTATATATAACTCAGTTTGCATATTCACACTAATGTGGAACTACTGTATTGTGGTGTTATAAACTATAACAATGGTACATGTAATTATTTGAGTAATTATGTGACTGCAGGTTTGAAGGCAAATGTAAGTGAGGCTGAGCACCCACTGCTGTGTGAAAGCACCAGAAGACAGAGGGGAGAGCTGGTTCTAGCCATGCTGGTGCACTACAAGGATGACCAGATCAAGCTAGCTAAGGTAACTAGTGGTCCAGTTAATAGAAAACAACTGCATCTTGGTGTCTTTGATCTAGAGTACCAAAAACAAGTTAATAGAAAACAACTGCATCTTGGTGTCTTTGATCTAGAGTACCAAAAACAAGTTAATAGAAAACAACTGCATCTTGGTGTCTTTGATCTAGAGTACCAAAAACAAGTTAATAGAAAACAACTGCATCTTGGTGTCTTTGATCTAGAGTACCAAAAACAAGTTAATAGAAAACAACTGCATC
>JAULBS010115733.1:0-14641 GCA_032355785.1 Symmetromphalus regularis | reverse complement strand
AGGTAGAATAAAACAAATACACACCTTTCTAAAACATACAACTGTACCACATATAAAACAAGTGGTTGTGAAAGAAAGAAATAACTCATTAAACACACATTTACAACCTTGTTTCCAAGGTATACATCAGTAAAACTTTTAAATAATCATGCATTAACACCTTTAATTTGATATATGGGTCATTCTCATGAAGATGTGTAATTTGGCCAGTGCAACTGAGACATTTTTAAGTTGAGCAGAAGTGTTTAATTTTGAACTTATTTTATCTGTAGGGATATATTGTTAGTAAAACAAGCCACAGCAGTGATGACTTATACTTTCTTTTAATAAAATCACATTATCTACCCCAAATACAGAGGGTGTGGTCAACTCTGCAACTTGATAATTATGAGAGTGGAGTGTGAACTGTACAAATAAAAAGCACTGGAACATTTATAAGATGAATCGTGTTCATTCAGCGGTGTACTATTACTCTATTCATTCTATCCACTCCCCACCCCATCACCCACCTACCCCACCCCCCAAAAAAGAAGAAAAAAGAAAACAAAGGTGAGGATCCCAGGTTCCGGGGTTGATAGTTGTGGAGTTGACTCTTTCCTGATTTCCTTTGACAAATATTAATAAAATTGATCATTTTCGATTCCAAACAATACAATGACAGTGAAAAACCGCATTCAAATATCCAGAAGAAAAACTATTTTAACTCGGTTGCACAGTTATATTTTGGTATAGATGACGAAGTTATCTTGAAGTCTTTCACATGCAGACACATGGTGTTATCATTTTATGTAGGCATTTCGTGCATTTTGAATTACCTTTAAAGTAAGTTGTGGTGTTGACACATAATAACCATATGCAAGAAAAATGCTGAAAGAAATGTCTATGTTGGTTTTCATGCAAATAACGTCTTGTAACTTTTTATCACATGCAATGCTGGTGGTCACATGTCTTGGGATATTATAGCTAATAATAGTCATGAAGTTGCAGAGCTGACCGTACTAATTTATTTACCATTACAAAATTTTGGAAAATATAAAAAAATATATTATGATACAATCAAAATGGCAATTGGCACATTTTAACTTCAGGATAGACTTCATAACATCAGGGCTCAAACACAGGAGAAAATGCTGTTTTAATGACTTTTTTCTCAATCAATATATTTTATGTCTAGTTCATTACATGTGCTTTTTCATGTTTTGGTTATACATTGTATATATATTTTATTAACGAGAGTCTGGTGCACAATATGTACTTTGTGGAGTTATAAAATGTGATGAATTGAAGGTGAAATTTTTTTTTAAACTCATACACAGTGTTCTCCAACTTTTCTGGGACCAGATTGGCGGACATGTGAAATTAAGAACCCGTAAAAAGTTAAACCTGACTAAACTTGTGGTCAAATTTTCAACTTTTTCGTGTTTTTGATACGATCAATCAACAGTCACGCTTCACTGTACACGCAGAATGAGTGGCTGGAAGGACAGGCAAGGATTAAATATACCAAACTAATTAAACTGATATTTCGCTGTTTTATTACATGAATAATAATTTTAAAACAATGTTAAATGTTTGTTTCTTTCTTGCCGGAATGATATTTCATGAGTGCCAAGTTGTATTTAAAACATATGTGACATAATGGATGACACTATCGAAATGTGTATGCCATTTGCATTTTTACATGTTCACCAAAATAATTGGTTCGATTTTTTAAAATATGAATTGGCCAGCAATTTACTAATAATTATGTAATTTATATAGGGTACTTGAAAAAAACCTTTTTGTTTAATCAAGGATGTGCAAATATTAATTCTGCGAACATGGCTATTTAATGTAGCGCGAAAATTACACCCCTCAAAAATAAAGTATTTACAGCTAATAAGAGACACGACGCTCCTTTGGTGTCTAACTCGAAGTTCAAGTATTATACAGTTTAGATATAGCAATAGGTGAATAGGACTGATGAAGTCTTTTATTCGGCATGGCTGATTCATTTTCGACTTGGTGGCATTTTTTATGAGGCTGGCAGACCCATCTGCGAAAATGTTCAGCTTGGCGACATAAATTCTCAGCTTGGCGGGTGTACAAGCCGCTTATATGGGTTGGAGAACACTGACTTTACATGAAATTATACGATTTGGGGAGAATGACCCATATATCTTTATCAATTCTAATTAAACATTTAAAAGATTAGTACCAAACAAAATATGAGGTTTGACCCAGATATTTATGACAATTTTTAATTTATGCAAATATGTTAACAATCTAGATACACAAATATGTCTTAAATATCTGTATCACACATAATACTTTTGTTTGATGTTAGTTTTGAAAATGTGTAGAGTTGATAAAAGATATATTAAATTAAATTCTTTATTAAGTACCTTAGAAATATGGATATAAATGTTTGTGAGAACTGATTACCGGTATTTGTTTCATATGGGGAACATCTAACAAAAACAATCAGTATTCCTTAATGAATACAGGATTTTGATATTTAATTTTTGGTTCCTGAAGTGCATTTTAGGGTCTCCCTGAACAAAGGCTCTTTCTAATGCCTATAATTTGAGTGCTGTATACCATAATATATTGTCTAGCAGAAACCAAACAGCCTTTCATATACCTATTACAGTTTATGTTATCAACTGAAACACAACTGACTCAATAAGATATACACATGCCCCCCCCCAAAAAAAAACCATATCAAAGTAAATTGAACAAAGGGAGATAACAAGGTTTCCAAGCAAAACTACAAAGATGGATAGCAATTTCGTTATTTATTTCCCTTTGAATATATGTTTCTGCTAAACCTACGTTACATACACACTGACACAAGATTATTGAAAAGCCTTCATTCTGAATGGTATTCGTCAGGGAAGATACTATCTGGTCTTCACATGTACACATAATAGTAATACATAACTACACCAAACTGGAAGTGACGTCAGAGGAGAAACAACTGTTTCTCCTGTGATAATTATAGATTATCAGTGTCAGTGTGTACAAACTACTGCTGACAATGCAACAAATGCATGTAGTGATGGATAATTTCAGCACAGCAAAAATACATGGAAATACATGTCAGACAAAGAATAGTTGGAACATTCCTTTTCAGACTGGGTCTTTTTAAAACCAGTAAGCTGTGAATAGTTTCTTCCATATACTGCATGCTTTGTGTTATATTGCTGTGTGATTAATATCAGCGCAATTGGTAACAGAAAGAATAACATGTTACTCACCCCTCTTGTGAAGCAGCTAGTTTGTTATGTTCAGTTATGGCATCTAGCACACACTCTTCTAACATTCGTACATGGTTTTCACTTTAAAAAAAATATTATACTAATATTATAAACATACCTTTAGTTAATAAATTTAAAAGAAAGTACTTCTTTTTCAAGACAGACGAGAAGCAACTATGTTAGTGCTAGGCCGTGCATATAAACATTGTAAAAAAAAAATATTTTATTAAATTTTAAACAGCAAAAGATACCCTTTCCATTTCAATTTTAGATAAAATATAAATGCATTTCAGCACAAACAAGATTTCCTCAACATTTCAGCAAAAACAAGATTTCCTCAACATTTCTAATCTAATTATTTTAGTGGATTATTTCAGTCGCCTTTCTTAAACTTGTGATTTCAAAAAGAATCATTATCAATGTTGTGTTTGTAATGTTTAAAATATAAAGATAACATTTAAAGGTACAAGGATTTATAATTTACCTCTTCATACATGTCAAACAAATAATTTTTCCACAATTCCTAACATCACCATCAGTGCTTAAAGCCTCTGTTTGTGCCTCACTAGCTTCACACATTGACTCAATGGCACGTGATAGTCCATGCATCACACTGTAATCTTCTTCAGCATCAGAACCAGGAACACCCAGATGAGCGAGAGCCAACATAATCTGAAGGAGGAAAAAAACATCTACAGATGTGTTAAATAAACAAATGATAAAATTTTAATTAAACAAATGTATAAACAAAGATAATAAGTTTACCTTTGCATTTATAACACAAAGTCCTTCAAAGATACCGATACAGCCAGAGGCACTCATAAAAGGATACATATTTGTTGAGATTTTGTATATTAGTATTATAATACAGAAGAATACTTTTAATAGCATAGGCATGGTGCACAAGTATTTTATGCAATTAACAGAATTATTGCTTTATCAGAAATACTAATTTAAGGTCACGTGACCAGTCTAAACAGTATTTGGTATAAAATTAAATTTCATTTATCAAACAGCCTTTACAAAAATAACTGAATATACCATGAAGTAAGGAATTCTTGAACTGTGTAACCTGAATGCTATAACATATATTAAAAAATAATACAAGGCTAAGCTCCTTTTCGTGGTCATTCTGTCATGATTTGATACAAATGTATGTTTTGCTATTTTTTTAGCTATTTTTAGAGATAAAAAATCTGTATTCTACATTTTTGTATGCAATTAACCAAATATTGCAAAGAAAGCATATGCAGTTAAAAGGAATGCAATTCAGTGGACTCTGTTGAAGTTTGCATATTAGTATAGTGTGTATATTAAAATTTCTTTTATGAAAAAAAAATCATAATTATTAAACAATAAAACAAATGTACATGTAAGTGTACCTTTTGGTATATGTATTATAGTCTACTTAAAGATAAATATTGTCTGTCTGTTCATCTGTCTATACAATATATATATATATATATATATATATATATATACACACACACACACACATACACTCATACCAGTATAAACATATAAAGATACATATTTTGAATATAAAGTCAAATACTGTTTAACATTAAACTATCTTATACCTGTTGTATGTTTTGTTCTTTTTGTGTCCATGAGTTTAAAGACTTGCTTCCAGCAATAATGCGTATCTGAGGAAATAAAACAAATAAATAAATTAAACATACAGATACATGTGCATCCTCCATATTTATAAACAAATAAATATATGTAAAAATGGCAAACAATATTTTCTAAATAAATCTCACAACCAGTAATCAGGGTGGTCAGCTTAGCCAATAATGGTTACTAACAATCTTAATGTTATCACCTAAAAGATGTATTTTACAAATTATTATATTACTAACAATTCTACTACAAATTACAGTTGGTATATACTTTCAGTTGTAAAACAGACAGACAATATTAAGTTAAAATCTCACAGAAATCCAAAATATGACAAACCAATATATTGTAGTTTCACTGTACATGAAAGTGGTTTGTTGTTGTTTTGGTGTTTTTTTGGTCCAATAGAACAGAACAGGACTTTATTATACTCATGGCCAGTAATAATAAACATAATAATAATTATGTACATAAATTAATAGAAGTCTTAGGAGGAACAGAACTGTTTGTTTATAATACAGTGTAGTTATACATTTACATAATTTTCTTAGTTTCAATATTTTTACAATTAAAAAGCTGTTTAAATTTGTATACATTTGGTCTTGTAATATAATATTTATGAACGTATTTACATATTCATCTGTAAATTTACAACACATAAATAAATAATCACAATCACTTGTAGTACAATAAATACACTTTCAGTTTTCATATAAAATTATAAAATATTTTTTCATCTTCCTGTTTCAACTTAGAGGTAAATAATGATTAGCTATATGAAATCAAAGATATATATTATTGATATTTGTATCAAGGCTATCAAAATAAATTTTCAATAACTATATTTTCTTTTAAAATTCTGTAAATTAAACCTTTGTTTGATTTGGAAACATCACTTTGCCACTGTTGTATAAATTGATCTGAAAGTCTTTGTTTAACTACTTTCTTTAACCATGTTAATGATATAAACATTTGCTTGTCCTACATATGATTTAATCAATGGTGGCTAAAAACATTAATAATCCACATTTGTTTGTTCTACATTGTATATATATATATATAGAAAATAATAAATCAATATATAGACAACTTTGAAGATTAAGCTATCGACAGACGAGCCCAGAAACACACAATACGAAAATAAACAGTTTTAAAAAAGCCTTTCTTCCAAACTCTCCATATATACAGAGATGCTTTTTCTTACATGTGCTAAATATTGTAAAAACTGGATACAATATGTACATTTTCTAAGACTAAGATATTAATGTTTTCAAATCTCCAAATTTCACATCTATAGAGAAGTACAGGAACAACAATTGTATCAAATAATTTTAAATATTTCATGAGTCATTTCAAACATGGTCTAGCAGTAGAACATCGGACTCTCGAGCTGATGACAGTAGTTCAAAACCCATTGTAGGCTAACTCACACTTGACTATGTGTAAAAATAATCAAATGAATGACATCCAATAGCCGATGATTAATAAAACTATGTGCTCTAATGGTGTCATTAAACAAAACAAACAAAAAACAAAAAAGGGTAATTTCATACAAGGATTATTTAAATTTCAGTAAATATATATATTACAAGGTGCAATGACCATGACACATTGTTTATTTTAATTAGTGTTTTATTTGACAAATAACAAAGGGTTAAAAATGATATATTAAAACCTACCAATTTTTTAACTGGATAAATATCGAAAACAATTCGCATGTATTCTATCATGCATTCCAAATTACAACACCAGAGAGACTTTGTAATTGGTGCAGCTGGTATTATCCCTGGGGTTTTCATTCGGAGTAACACATCATATTCAATAGGTTGTTTGCATGACTTTGAAAAATACTGACTTCTATCCAGTACAAAAGTAGTTTTGTGTGAAAGTGTCAATGATCTTGCAAACTCGCGATTTGTTATTGTGTCCATCTTTTAAGATTATCTGTAGCAATAATTAGTATTTAAAACAAATAAATAAAATGTCAGTAATAACTTGTATAATCATATGAGTGACACTGTTCTAAAATGTCTTGTTTAACAACCTGTGAAGTTTTCACATAAACAAAACAATAAAATTCATTATTTTATCGTCTCTTATAAGTTATAGTTATAACTTATAGTTATAAGATTGAGATTCAAATGGCAAATTATATTTTTAAAGAAAATGTAAAATTAATTTCAATAAAACTGTTGAACGGATTAAAACTATATCCAATCACTATACTATTCTGTATAACTTTTATTTTTATATTTGTCAAATGTCAGTTGTTACAGATAAAAATGTAATTCACTCTTTTCGTTGTTATGATCTATGCGCGCTGACATCTTGGAAATTCCCGGATATAGTATCAATTCTCGTATTAGCGATAGGTGTTTTTTTTTTATTAATATAGTTTTAACATTATTCAGGAAATGTTTACGTCGTAAATATTTGTAACTGGGATTGTTATATATTATTTTTAATATTGTAATTAACAATTACGGTATTTTTTTTAATTACTGTTGTCATGGTTATATCATTTGTCTAAAAATGGAGACCGACAGCGGCGAAAAGGTTGAGAGCGAGAACACAGATTCTTTAACGGAAGAGTCGCCTAGAGAAATTGAAGCTCGTGAATATATGGAAAAACATAGAATAATGGATCTGTTTAATAATTTGACTACACAACTTATATACCACAGACCAGGTAATATAACTGCTGATTTATAAGTGATGCTAACCTGATACCGCGTCTCACTCATTTCTGTAACGGTCAAAATGTTATGTTGTTTTACAGATTTTAAACACTTTTTTCCCACTATGTCATAAATATGTGTTACAATCTTCCGTAATAATAAAACTGAATGAAATTAACCATTTGTACTGGAAATTGTAGTCTAAAGAATCAAGAAAAAAGATAGGTCTGTCAGACTGACTCAGTGACTGTTGTGAATGTGATATTGTATATATTTATACTTCATTTGTGCTACTTAGAACATAGATACTGACAAATGAAAATCAAAGTAAAATGAGCATTAGGTTCCTGACTGATTTTTATGGGTAGGCAGGTCTGCAAATCTCAGTTGAGGCATGGGATTTTTAATCTTGATAATGGCTCCAATTAAGAGTGAGTGCCCCACAAGGTACAATGGATCAGTATGCCATTTGCACTGACCAGTGGTCCATAACTGGCTTATCAAAGGCCATGGTATATGCTGTCCTATCTGTTGGGTGTGTCTTCTAAAGAGAACAAAGTAAAACATGTCTGACACCTAATAGTGCTGAGAACAAACAGTGTACTGGGGTGTCGTTAAATATGCATTCCCTTTCTTTGTTTAATGTTTAAGTCAAACAATCATGTTTCAAATTTAAATTTTATAAAACAGTTCAAATTCTTGATTATTAATTGTTTTTTTCTAATTGGTTTTTCAAACTGATAATCTAGAGGCACTGATGTTCCGTTTCAGATTTTCCCCTTTTCCATTTCAGAATTTAACAAATTCCTTTCTTCTTGTTTTTTTTCGTTTGGTAAATTTTATATCATTTTGTGTTCCATTGAAATATTTTCCATTAAACACACACATGCATGCACCAAAATTTTTTTTTTTTTTAAAACCTAAACCAAAAAACTAAAATTGAATTGAAACTTGTTTAATACGCAATTACATCGAGTTCGGTAATTCTTGTTTTTTTGCGAAAATCTCACAATATAATTAGAATCAATCACTCATAAAAATTGTATCATTTATTTACCAAATGTGAAAATCAATTTTTACTATTTTAAATTATGATGAATATTATAAATATATCGACCCAAAATATGTAATAAATATTTAACTCAAGTAAATGTCGGAAAATTTGAGCAAAAAAATTAAATAAATAATGTTTTCTAAAACATCCAATTTTCATTGTTAAATTGTTGGAAGTATATGAACTAAACAACTGGTGGATGTCTGTGCGCCAAACTAATTTGGTGTAAAACGTACAGGTATCGGTGTAGTGACGCTGAAAAATCTGTTTAATTAATAAACTGCGCTATTTGGAGACAAGTAATAATCATTCACAGAATTTCATGTACATGATTCATAACACTACTTAATAAAATATGTGTATTGTGGGATACATATGACATGAAAATTTTAATTGCACCAAATATTTATTGCAGATGACCCAAGGAAGTTTACAATTGATGTTTTGGAGAGTTTGATGAAGTCACGATCTATTCGTCGTGAATATCCATGTTTGTTTGATGAAACCAATATTGCGTCTGTGTTTGGCATGCTTGATCCAACACACACCCGCTATGTCACTTACCAGCAATATGCAGAAGGTACATTGTATTTAAGTACTTACATGTACAGTAACTGTTGTAAATATGCATTTTTTAGAAATATGCAGGGCTAGCTCTGCCACTCGCCAAATTTGCCAATCGCGAAATTTAAAAATGTTTTGCTAATTTTAATGTAATCTGGCAAAATAATTTCTTTTAATAATAGTCATTTAAGTGCAGAAAAAAGGTCACTTCAATTTTTGACATTTTTATAGATAATTTGGCGAATGTTACTGTTGTGTCAGAGGTAGCCCTGAATATGTTAAGAAATTTTCGTTTTCATTTTGTTGCAATATAAAGTAAGTTACTGATTTTTACGCTGGTGGGATACAGCAGAAGATTTATTTTAAAAGTGGGAGTTTGGGCTTAAGTTGATCGAGAGGTCGGAAGAGATACTTAAAATCAGGAGGCTCTCGACAAAATCAGGAGACTTGACAGGTATGCAATAATTTGTGAATTAAAGGTAGTGTTAAATGAAATGCTTGTAATAAACTTCTACTGTATACATATAATTTATATAATGCATCTAAATTATCCGTGAACTCTAATATGGCAGGCCTGTATGCAGGGGGAGAGCGACGGGTGCGCACGCACCCCCTAAATCTGTCAAGGTCCATAAAAACAAATTTGGATTGACACTAATTTACTAGAATAACGTTAAAAACGTTCAGGCCTTCACAAACGCACCCCCCTAAAGAAAATCCTGCATACGGGCCTGTATGGTTTATGATCCCTTTAAAGTCTTTTAAATTATTTTAAACCAAATAAAACCGTCACTGTTTCTGTAGTATCTTCTTTTTTTTAAATCCAGCACTGGACGTACGTGTACCCAGTTTATTTTAATTTTATTATTTTAAAATATTGTGAGGATATTAAGTTAGAAAATCATAGCTTTTGAATAACATTTCTCAGAGGTTAAATTAAATGGAATACTTGGTAAGAGATTAAAATGCCATTTTTTAAATAACATTTATAGCAAAAATTAAAATGAGTTGATAGAGAATTTTATCATGGATGAGAATGCTAATCCAATAAATTTTTTTATTTGAACAAATAGATAATTCTGTTCAAATCATACAGTGTTTGAAAGATAATTATTCATTAATAATTAATAATAACTTTAAAACATACATTGCCACTGACACCCATCCCCAACATATATGATTGGTATGCCAATGAAAATATTTTTCAAAAACATATCTGCAAAAACAGACATGAATTAAGTTCAAATGATAATTTATGTAAACTCATATTTATAATTCAAAATGCAATTTTAGCATGCATTTATAATGCTTTTCATTCTATATTGCAAATTTGTATGACTAACATGTAGCTTAATGTTTTCAGCTATGACTACACTGGGTATTAAAAGTTTTGATGAATCACCTCTTGGCAAAGACATGGACAGGATACACCGTGACACGTTCATGAAAGAGGCGTAAGTTCTTTTTTGTGTAATTTATTGGAAATGTCAGTAGGCAAGGAAAATAGATTTCATGTTGGAACCATGTCGTCAAAATCATGGAACCAAAATTTAATTTCTCATAACTTTCATTTCACTGATGCATTATTTTGGATTACTGAAAAACTGTTTCCGATGGGTTCCCATGATCCAAAAGCACAGAACCAAAAAAGTGTTTATCATGAAATTTTAAAACCTATGACCTGTGATTTGGAGTCACAGGCAAAAATAAAAATTGAATGGTTGGGGGAATAAGGCATTGGATTAATTAAAAAAAAAAATCTGCTTATTTGTCAACCTTGAATTTTTGTAAATCACTGCAGGGTGATGTATAGTAGTGTAACTAATCACAACAACCATAAAGTCTGCTGAGTGGTTTGTTTTCAAATTGTTAAAACATATGCACTAGAATTCTATTGAACCAAAAAGTGTTCCCAAATATTAAAACAATTCCTTAAATCCATTTATTTATGATAGTTTAAATATTGCTGTTTATTTTAGCTAATAAGGAATATAATTAATTAATTTATCTAATTTTATTTTTAGGAAGAAAGGACTTTCTGAAGCCAGTGCAACATTTGCAAGCCAGTAACAAATGGTTCTTTCCAAGCCATCATCCATTGTACATAACTATATATTATATAAATTAATGTGGTCGTCATTTTTTGTTATTAAAAAGACTAATGAAAAGGTATACTTTGATGCTGCTTTCTTCAATTTATTCACTCAGAACTATAGATGGCAGGTGCATATCTAGGCTGTTGAAGTGCTATACTTTGACTTTTGCTATTTCTTTTCATTTGGTTTTGAGCAGCATATAGACCGATGTGTCTAAAGTGCAAACTGAACAGCAATGAATATCATAGAACTTCTATTTAACTGATTGTAAAACAATGATTTTATATTAACAGTTTCTCAAGATATGAAAGAGTTTTATTATTAGGATATGGAGGTGCTATATATTAAAAAAAAACCCACACAAATACACACAAGTATGCACACATATACACACACACACAGTGGCCAGCATGACAAAAATTTCTATTTTGAATTTGAGTTTTTAAACAGGCAGCCGCTACTTTCAACCCTGTATCTTTACAACAACCCACCAGATACTGGTTTATCAAGACGTCTTTGTTTACATATAGTAATAAAACTATAAAATTCAATTCTACTTAATTTCTATTCCTGACAGCACTTACTGTGACTTAGCTCATTTTGAAGTTGGCTTGTAATAATGGGTCTCAATGAAGTATAGATTATCTTTGCTGAGTAGAATTAATGTTCTCGGGTGTGATTTTTAGCAACATACTTAACAACAATAATTTTATGAAGGAGAGATAAATTCTAGCGTTGCCAGCAAGAAGCAGGCAAGGTGCTTGCCTCTGGAATTTCCACAGCTTTGTTTTTGTTTTATCCCCATGATACTGATATTTATTATCCACATGGTTCAAGCTCCCATTGTCTGTGTTTTCCGTCTGATAATCAATATGTTTGATTGATTACATGGTTATTTTTAAAGTTTTTTTCTTTTGAACAAGGTACACATAGTGTTTAAACAATAAAAAAAAAAATTTTTAATCTCTTTATAGAAATTCTGACACAATTATAATTTGTCTGGGCTAATAAATATTTTTTTAAAAGCACTGGTATCAATTTATTTTGAAGGTATTTTTTACATGGATGGAGAAGAAATTGAAAACAGCAAGCCTTTATGTCCCATGCACTGATATTACTTCACTAAGTACTTGTTATGTGTGCATCAGAGTCGGTGGAACAAAAATAATAATCACTACTATGAAAGAAAGATAAAAGCCCACTCCTTTTGGAGTAGATACTATAATACTAAGAATTGTTTAATGCAACTATTGGGTTTAAAATAGTGTTTGTAACACATGATCTTTAAAATGATATTTGCTATCACCATATAGGCTACTCTTTCCAGTTATCAGCAAGGCATCTTTTATAAATGCTTTCCTACAAACAGGACAACACATACCTTATCCTTTGTTATACCAGTTGTGCACCAATGCCTTATTTGCACAGTTTAGTAAATTACATCACATCTGGAGGATCACATCATCTGGAAACATCAATTTAGAAACGTAAAATGAAAATGGGGCATTTTGGCATTGTCTTTCACTAATTTACAGCTAATCTCTGCTATACACACTAATAATATATGGTATAAAACAAATTTTTCATAAGAAAAATATAAAGTATTCTTTTGTTCATTGTATATCATAATATGGATACATTGTATGTGTGATAATTTAATTAACTAAACACATTTTGACATTTCTTTTGCACTTTGACTTCTTTAGCTAATTATCTATAATGATGTCTTGCAAATTCTGATTCAAACGATGGTGGTGAGTCACGTTTTATCTACCATTCTTAAAGTAATTTTGATATCCCTGCCGGTTACAGGTCACATGTTATTTACAAGCATATTAAATCTGTTTTATAAAATTTATGTTCAGAGGACAAAACAGCATATTCTAAGAAGGCTGCCTTCACGTATGCACTAAAATATTTTGTTATTAATTAGATACTTCACTAGAGAAGGCAAACACACGCAACCACTGGCAACTGATTTTTCCTTTTTCCATTATAATTTGGTTGTAACTAACTTTGGAATTCTTCTGGAGTGTTAAAGTTTTCTTTTCATATTTTAATGTGTTGTATTACATACGAAGATAAATATGTCTACCAGCTTTAAAATGATACCAACATTGGGCGTAAAATTTCAAAAGAAAAAAGAATAATGTAGTAATAATAAATTTTAAAATAGCGAGTCTTCCCCCTCGCCACAGAAAATCTCCCAATGTTCCAACATTCGACAGTTTTTCAACATAACGAGGCAAATAAACGTTGCCACGTAACACTTAACAGTATTTTTCTCGCTGTCCTCGTGTAATCCTTTTCGGTGAATTACATAAATTTTAAAATAAATTTTACTTTAATTACATAAGTATTTACTTATAATACAATACATGTGTTTGGGAGGTAAGGAGTTCAATACTTTTATGTGTAAGGGACTCTGTGAGTGCTAACGGTCCACACAGATTAAGGGTACAGTACTTGTCTTGCCCCGGGCACAGGCAAACCACGCTACGCCTCTGTGTTACCTAGGAGTTCTGACATCTGGAAGGTCATGTAGTTTAGGTTGGGTCAGACTTTCATTATCAGATTGAACTGATATTTTATAGGTAACATTATTTCATGAATTTAAAACAACACAACAAGTTGCATAAAAAAAAAATGGTCATGTAAATTTGGTCTTGGTGTTGATTGATTTGATATGGAAAAAGCATTCAGATGATGATACAGACTTGAAACTTGGCATAGATAACCTCATTTGAGTCATTATTCAAATGAAGTCAATGAACCTAAAGAAACCAAGATGGTGATCACCAAATTATCTCAACATTTTGAAGCTAAAAATGATAGTTAAAATAATGTGAGAAGTTTCAATTTTTTTTTTATGACGAAGGGAGCGTAGAATTGGTATACCTTTTGAGGTAATCACAATAATAGATCAAATAGCAGGTATAATATTTCAAGTGATGATACAATCATGAATCATTATTTATATCCTGTACAGGCCTGTGAGAGGCGGGGTCTTAGCCCCCACATTTTCACTAGTTTTTATTTTCCTTATAGATTTCCGGTTTCGCACAACACATTTTATACACACATACAAATTCTCCCCCCACCCCACACACACTTTGAAAATACCACTACCACCACACTTTCAAAATCCGTCCTACGGCCCTGCTGTAACAAGCTTCATTTGAATTCAGTGACTGTGTTATACAAATTCCAATAAACAAATAACTCCAGCTGGAACAGCTAAGATGGCTAACCCAGAAAACATGGCAGACATGTTTTATTCACATCTTTCTTTCTTTGATTCTAATCAGTCGGTCGCCGGATCGATCCTTCTCAGTGGACCCATATGCAGTTTGGGCTATTTTCCGTTCCAACCAGTGGTCCACAACTGGT
>JAULBS010115722.1:0-14642 GCA_032355785.1 Symmetromphalus regularis | reverse complement strand
CTACTACTACTACTACTGCTACTTCTACTACTACTGCTACTACTACTAATAATACTGCTACTGCTGCTACTACTACTACTACTACTACTACTACTACTACTACTACTTCTACTACTACTACTTCTTCTTCTTCTTCTTCTTCTTCTTGAACCTTTTGTCATTATAAACTTCAGCTAACTAATAAGACATACCCCACCCCCAACTGACAATCATATCTCTGTCAGTTCTACCATGATGGAGTTTTAAAAATTGTTTTTAAGTTCTAATAATTTTTTTAACAATGCCATATAACACATTGATTTATTGATCATCAGCTATTGGATGCCAAACATTTGGTAATTTTGACAAGTAGTCATCAGAGGAAACCCGCTATATTTCTCCAATAGCAGCAAGGGATCTTTTATATGCACGTTTCTACAGACAAAGCATATGCCACTGTCTTTGATATACCAGTCTTGGGTCACTGGTTTAGTACAGTGGTTAGGACGTAGGACAGCACTTACCACACGCAGTGCCGTGTTATCCATAAGGCTGACTAGGCTGAAGCCTAGGGGCCCCACGTGTACTATGGCAAGGCACAAAATAACCGGTGTGGCATCACAATTTGCGATGAAAAAACCCGAATTGCGAGTCAAAATTATCTGTTCAAAGCAAAATGCGAAACACCACTGTTAGTTTGATCCAATGCTACCTGATACACATCTGTCCATGTCAAAGCATCTCTCACACATATTCCGATGTATAATCCCATGATGCCAATGAATTGATGACGCTGAACAGTTAGAGTTCAATAATGTACTCTCACAAAGCTGGCTAGAAGTAGCCGCGAATTGTGGGAAATTATTGCTACACATTTTACCAAATTTGCTAATAATTTTTTAACATTGGTTAGCAATTTACTAGATAAGTGATTTTTTTTGTGTGCCTTGTATGGGCCTGTCAATTTCTGTACTGGGGCACCTGATAGGGACTTGAGGTATCTCAAAGCCTAGGGGCCCGGCCATGAGCTAGTACGGCACTGACCACGTGGTCTATGACATGCTAGCTGGGAAGCACTTGTTGGGGCGGGTGAATACCTAATCAGATAATGAATCCACCGACTGGGTCCGATCCTACGACCTGAGCTTCCCTGGCAGTTCTGATCAAATGTCATTATACAAAATGGCCACACGACTGACGGCGGACCTCACACCACAACGATGATAGGTCGTTGACTGACCCATTACCATAGCATGTCGGAGTGCCGAACTTCACATTAAATATTATCTTCATCGTAATTGCGGGCTGATGGAAAACACAGGAACACTAGCCTGGTGTTGAACCGGGCCGCGGATACGGACCGCAGACAAAGCGGTCGGGTGATTTCTAAACACCATGTCTTTGATCTTTCATTGTAGCAGGTGAGACCAGACCTGGCGGTGTAAATCAAACATGCCATCCTGAATTACAGCTAGGTAGACCTATGTGCAAGTAATATCTAGCCACGATCGTATAACAGCGCTTAGAGTGAGTGTTGAGAATGTGGATTCAAAGGTGGATTTTAGTTTTTGTTTTGTTGTTGTTTTTTTTAGTGTTTTTTTTTTTTTTGTGTTGGGTTTATTTTATTGTTTTTTTGTTTAATATATAGTGAGATTCAGTTTGAAGCCGAGACTTTACAGGGTTTTTTTTCTGTTAATAACTAAAAAAGTTAGTTTTTTATTTAACGACTCCTCTAGAACACAATTATTTTTATCTTATCATCGGCTATTGGTTGTCACATAGGCTACTTATCGATAAGCAGCAAGGGGTCTTTTATATGTACCGTCATACAGACAGGACAGCACGCACTACGGTCTTTGATGAACCAGTTGTGGACTACTGTTTGGAACGGAAAATAGCCCAAACTGCAAATGGGTCAACTGAGAAGGATCGATCCGACGACGGACCGGTGCACATGCGGACACTCTCGCTCCCTGTTAATAACTAAATGCATCTATAGTATATCATTTTATTTTTATGTTTCTTTGTTTTGTTTAACGACACCACTAAAGCACATTGATTTATTAATCCATGACCATTGGATAACACATTTGTTATGTTAGCCACGTAGCGAGCCACCATCCACAATCTTCAGCTTGAGAGTCCGATGTCCCACGACGGGACCAGAGAGACTCACTAAATGTTTATGTGTTTATATCAGGCGCGGATACACGATTTCTGAAAGTGGGGGCGTCCAAATGTGATGTGTGAATATGACTGGGGGGGGGGGGATGATTAATTTTAACTTTCTTCAACTCTGAAAATATATTAAGAAATAAATAAAAAAATCAAGAAAAGGGGGGTCCTGACCCCCTTGATCCCCCTTCTGGATACGATACTATATAAACGCGAATAGTGGGGGCATCAAATTATATATGTGGTAGTTTTGAAAGGCCGTAGCGAAAACTTTGGACACGATGGGACATGTTGGTGGGTTGTACTTAGTTCTTGTACTGTCTGTCCAGGACAAAGGTTAGTGTTAGGAGAGATGAAACACGCTGTTTCTACACTAAATTAACGGGACTACACTTAATGATAAGAAGCTGGATATCTTTTATATGTACAAACCCGCAGACAGGACAGCACATACCATGGCCTTTGATAAACCATTTGTGGAGTACGGTTCGGTGTAAATAGTATACAGGTATCCATTGCGAAGGATTCACTGTGTTGGAGCTGATATAAAGATTAAAAATGCCATGTCCCGACTGAGATTTGATCCCAGTATCTACTAGCCGCGAGTCGGATATCGTAACCACTGTACTACCAGGGCCGATGGGAGAGGATGGGACGCTGGGGTCATCCCGTCATGCATGTTTCCAAGTTGACCTCTCCGATTGAAACCGACAGAACAAAAGCTGTATTTGCAACAATCGCGGGCCCCACACATTGCTGGGTTTACGACAAGCTAGTCTTTCTATGACCCGGGCTAATTTCGCTTCCAGGTACAACACATACATGGGGTACACGGGTTAGCCCTGTTGATCAACGCTTGTCAAATCCACTGAGGCGAATGCACCCAAACAATGTTTGCGTCTAGAAATGAGACGGAACATCATGTCTGCAGGGATCAAAGAAGCCGCCGCACTGTTATCACCGTCAGGTGGGGCGGCGTGTAAGAGCGGGGTGAGTTCGATTAGCACATAGATGGCGTGTAAACACGGGTACTCGTGCAGCCGTGGTTTTACAACTCGTTTTGCGGTATGTAGCCACTCGCCGCTATTCAGGATTAATAATAGATGACAATAATCTATTTCATGATAGTTTGTTTCAGTTCCAGATCTGTCCGTGAAGTGTCAGTATAATTCTACGAGTGGTAATGACAGCAATGCCATTTGCATCTGTAACTGAGAGTTGTGTTTTTGCGAGGAATTGTGAACCCACATAGAGCTACCCCTTGGTTCTATTTAGGACTCATTTTTTTTTTTTTTTGATCCAAAATTTTATGTTTAAGGGTCCTAATCAAATTATTTTGGAGAAACGTCAAAATTGCATCCAATTTCACCTCACCTTTTAGCTCGACGCATCTAAATTATCCTTAAAATTTCCAAAATTTTCTTTATTGTAAATTACAGATGCATATTTTATCCTTCTTGTGGTGGATAAAATGCCCGACGTAAGTCAGACCTTGTATCCACAACAAACGTGCTTAAACATTTATTTGATATAAGCACGTTCAGGCTCGGATGCAGGACTTCAGAAATGGGGAGGGGGAGTCCAAATGTGATGGGTCAATAGGACTGGGGTAAAATGATTAATTATCACGTCCTTCAACTCGGAAAATGTATGTAATTTTTTTTTTAATTCTTTAAAAGGGAGGTCCGGACCCCACTGGATCAACTACTGACGTTAATTTCCGACATTTGACCTGGCAGTCTTTTGTGGACATGCATACATACATACATACATACACACATACATACATACATGCATGAGAGTTGTATGGCTTCAAAGCATTTCCTTTGTACATGAGTAAGCCATTATCATGTTTTTTAAATTCTAAATTGAATATAAGGATATTTTCAATGTACGATCGATAAACTATAATACAGCCGTACATATACAAACCTATAAAGCCGGTACTAACACCCGGTTATACTTTCGAAATAGACAACAGTTCACACCTTAGTCCGACGTAAAGATCGAAAGTCAGGAAGCAACACCAAAAGCCAACACGAAAGCCGGTACAGTTGTTCAGGCAGTTCCGGATCAAGTGTTTCCGAACTCCTTCACATGCGATCGTATATCGAATTTTCATTTTATTTTTATTTTAATACAACAAACAATTACTTACTTTGCTTCAATAACAATTAAAACGAATAAAATATGTAGTACGAAGAACTAGTCGATTAAAAAAAAAATCTATTTTTGGGGGTAGTTGCGGATAATTTGGGTAGTTCCGGATCACGCCACTTATTGATGCTTACAAGTCCTTAAAAAAATTTTTTCAAGTGAATCTTTTGAAAAGGTTTGCAATAAAAATATTTAAATTTTAACTGTAGGATACCATTCCATAAATAAACCCTAAGGCTGCAATCAAGTTTGTAAATTAGTGCGACGGCCCTTAAAAAATGGAGAAATTTACAGAGAACATTGAGCACGTGCATGGTTTATAATGTGATTCGGAACTAACCAAAACATTCACGGTACGGTTTCAATTTTTTAAATTTAATATAATTATATTAACAAAAATCATACCCTGCTAGTTTATTAAGTGCAAAATGTAGTTTATTTGTCGGCAATGTTTATTATAAACTGTCATCTATTTTGTCGCTGGTGTAACTTTTAAAAACACTGTATGGAAAATGTCGAGTCCTGATTGCGTAACTTCGTTAAGACAGCTTTTAAAATTCGCGATTACACATTTCTGGTGAAATTTGGATTCTTTTTTCAGCACAGCTCACTAATAAAACCAACTGTAATAAAACTATAATAACGTTTTCGATCGGTTATTTATTCAACATTTATACAAGCTGAAACTACATTTTGATCCAGAACTACCCAAGATCTGGAACTGCCTAAACAACTGTATTTAAATATCGATGTGCTTCACAATCTGCGGAAATGGAGAGGGGGTAAAAACCTTGTTCGGATTGCTTTACAGGTAAAACATCGGTCCATCGAAGATCAATGTTTCTTTATGTTAGGATTAGGGAAGGGGAGAGAGGGTCAAACCCAATCCTAACATTGTTAGGATTACGAAAACCATTGAGATTGACATTTATGGACCGTCCCTAAGCTTTAACCTAAAACTAATTTAATGAAATTTCAATTAAAATTAATAAAATTAATGTCTAAAGGAGAACTTTTAAGTGTCCACCTGGATATCGTACCTATAGTATATACCTTTCGCCCCAGTCGGTCCAGAAGATATCGTTTTTCTTCGATCTTGCTGAAGCCAGTGAAGGTCTCGTCAAAATAAGACAATTTTAGTCTGACAAAATTATGAAATTCACAATATCTATGGAAGCGGCCATTTTGACAGACGCGCATAATGTGGTCCGCATAATCTAATGTCAGTAAATTACACTAAAAACAATACAATAAAATTGTATATTAAAATAAAATGTTACAATTGAATATCTAAAACAGGATACTTGCACTAACAATTAATAAAAGTTAAAACATTGTTGTTCATGAACTCGCGCATGCGTAGTGCGAAAGATCTGGAAAAATGGCGATCGACAGGGGAAATGTGATGTTTTTAATTTTCTGAGTAGACATATCTACCACAATTTAAAAACTACCACGCTTTCAATGACACTGTCAAGTATTGTATTTCATTATAAGGATGAATAAGCAAAACAACCATGTACTAGAAATGTGAGCATTCGATTTTGTACCTACATACTTTTACTCAATTTCTAAAAAAGCCTTAAAACTTTATTTTCCCAATAAGTTTAGCTGGCGGGTTCTTCTATTTGGTTCAGATCTCTTTTAGGGATCCGCAGATAAAGTTTGTGTGTATGATAAGAATATTTTGTTTTTTCTAACAGTCTGGTTGACATATACAAGTTTTTATGTAATAGCCTACATTATCAATATCCTATTGTAGACCTACTGAGGCTAATCAAAATTAAAATAGATTTAGCATTTTTAAATTTTAATAGTGTAAGAGACCATTTTATAAGCTGCCATTTCTGATATGGTCAAGTGTCCACTATTTTCATGCCCTTTGCGAACACTGATATCTCGCATGCGCACAAGCTCCACGTGCAGTTCTCGCTGCAATACCAAACATTAAACATTAACAAAATTACAGGTTGCTCTAAAATTAAAAATGCAATATAAACAGGTAAATAATACTATGATGAATTTTATTTAGAAAATTTACCAATTTGACCTTCATAACTACCTGGTGACATCAAATAAAAAATATTTGAGGCCAACTCTAAAAAAATATTTGGTTTACAATGAATAGGAGTAAAATGTCTTCTAATGTTATTGGAAGATAAAATGACTGGGTTTGATGTGTGCATTTCTAATCAAAAATATTAATTAATGTTGTGGTTTTTTTGCTGTTTTTTGTTTGTTTATTATTAGTGTTATTATAGGTGATATATTTTTTTTGTCATTAGTGTTTGTGAGATCAACCAAATTAACTATAAATTGACGCATTATTATTAGGTCGTTTCTGTGTTAATAGTTGAAATGTTAATCGTTTTTCATTTGTAACTGCAGTTATTATCTCGATGAATTTTGATGATAATTCTTTAACAATGTTAAATTTAAAGGAGAAAAAAAAAAAAAAAGTTATTAAAAACCACGAAAAGACAACTCTCGTCTTCTGTCATGGCAGATTTCACCAAATGTTTTCAACCAGCATTTTAACAATAAATACAACTTTGTGCTTCCTTTCAGATATATGTAAAATAATGATAAAAGGCTGTTATGGGGCACGAAATATGGAATCTGCACTGTAACTTTAAGCATCTGTTCTAAAAAAAATCCTTCTCATCATCCTCATGAACATTATTTCTGGCAGAAATCTCTTACAATATTCTAAACACACTTTAAAATATTTTTAATACAAAGCATGTTCATTATGTAGCAAACAGCACAGTTTAAATAAGACCTATTGATTCATATTTGTGTGACCAGGTGCGGATGCAGGATTTTTGAAATGGGGGGAGAGGGGTCCAGATGTGGATTTCTGAAAAGGTAGGGGCTTGGGGTCCAAAAGTGATGAGTGAATAGAAATAGGTGAAAAAATTGTATTAAATTTTCACTTCCTTCCACTCGTAAAAAGGTTTTTTTTTAAATCGAGAAAGGGGGGGGTCCTGACCCCCTGGATCCACTAGTGGTGACTCGTTATAGCCAATACTTAATCATACTGGGTGTGTGTGTGTAAACATTCTACATTTAAATATTATTAAGATGCAGTTAATGTTTTTTTTACAGAATTTCCGACACTACCCAGGATGTGCAGAATACCATCACTGCAACCTGCACGGGACAGGTGTCGCTGTCTGGAGAATTCAACGCTAACCAAGTGGAGTGGACAGCTCTTGGACCTCAGAACACTTACATCACCTTTCACACCCTTCCATTTAACCTAGATCAGATCCGGGGAGCTAGTGAAATCGCTGCAGGAGACTGTGGTGATTTGTCTGTTATATCTGCTGATGGCCCAATTGTTACAGGTCAAGAACAGTTTATCATTCCTGACAACACCAATACTAAGCACGATGTCGGCTTCACTGAACCTGTGCAGACGCAGTTTATTATGCAGGCTGATAGTGGAAAACATGATGAATTTCCTGCTGCAGTGCAATCTCAATTTATTATGCAGACCAGTGATGTCAAGCATACAAGGTTTTCTGATTCAGATCAGTCTGTTCAGTCTCGGGTCATCATGCAGACCAATGCTCAAGAACCCAATACGTCATATCCAGAGTCAAATCAGTCGCAGTTCATTGTACAGAAAACTCCACAAAGTGAACATGATAGATCCTATAGTGAAGGGAATAACACTCAGTTCACCGTTCAGAACAATACGCAAAGCATTCCTGCTGCATCTTTTAACAGTGGGAATCAATCTCAATTTATTGTTCAAAACACTACCCAAAGCAATCCTAATACATCATATACTGAACCAGATCAGTCTCAATTTATTATCCAGAATGCTAGCCAAGGTGATAATCATACATCTTACACACAATCGGATCAGTCTGATTTCATTATGCAGACCACTTCTTGCACTGATGGTGAGACTTCATATACTAACCCAAACCAGTCACGGTTCATCATGCAGACTTCGACTCAAGCTAACCATCATGCATCCTACACACAGATTGATCAGGCTGGGTTCGTAATGCAGAACAGTTCTGGAGGCAAAGATGATACTTCCTATACTGAACCTGTTCAATCTAATCTCGAGTCTCCATTTGGTTTGGAGAACAGTACTGATAGCAAATCTGATGCAATATTTACCACACAGTCTGAATTTCCTTCCGAGGACAAATCTCAGACCGTTACGAATAGTGATTATTCTCAAGACCTATCCCAACTGGATAAACTTTCTGTAGGTTTAATAATAAGCATTTAATTACAATGTTATTGGTTATAAAAGTAGAAAAAATTGTGTGAACCATTGCACATATTCATCACTCAGTTAAATCTACATTTTTCATTCATTTATTGAATAATTATTACCATTCACTATAATGGGTTAATGTTAAATGAAGAGTATTATTGGACAAAACATTGTTTTGCGAATTCTTATAAATCTGTATCAGCCATTCTTTGGAATGGTGGGATTAACATTATTGTACTTAATCTGGTACAAGCATTTTAGGGCTCATCATAAATTAAATTAATTATTAACCTAGCCATTAAATTATATGAATCGATTATAATGTGTAGGTTATGACTTACAGAATTCTGGCTAAGGCTATGCTCAAAATTTGTGGTGGCAGTGTTGTATAAACTGTTGTAAAATTTGTTTGCTGCACTGTACTGATATTGCAGAAAAAATAATAATTATGCAGTAATAGCAGTATGTCCATTTTCTTAAAACTGTCAATGTAATGCCACAGTAAAGGAATTTAGTGAAGGCAATTACATATTTAAGTTTCTTCACCACACTGTCTCAAAATTAAGAGCTTTTATTGTATCTTTTCCTAATGTTTATTATTCTGCCTTGTACAATTTGAGGCTAACTAATGATGCTGATTTTATTTTAAGGTATTTTCTGACATCTCTGTGTCAGTATCGTCTGCTCTGCTGGACGTGATTCCAGGCTGTCAGTCGATGCTGCTGGAGGAAGTGGAAGCTGAACCCGGAGCACAGCTACATGAAGCAGATAATGGCTACACGGTGGTAGGAAATCTTGAAATGGTTGTTCACCTCTACAATCGTATTCAGGAAATGCTCAACATACCTGGAAGCTCAAGGTAGTTATTTTATTACTTATCTGTTAAATCCTGCTATAGTAGTGAAGGTTTTTTTTAATCTCAAAAAAGAAATTTGTTTTCTTTTATTAAACATGTAAAATAAATTTACACATATAAGATGTTTTTAATGACAACATGTCCCTACTTAGGACTTATTATGTCAAAGAATTTAATGCTGCAACAATATCTTTTTTAAATATAAGGAAGTTGTATTATTTTAACTGTTGCTAATTATATTTAGTAATACATAATAAACACAGAAAGTTCTACATACAGTTGTTTTCCCCATTCTGTGTATTGGACTCATTTATTGTGCAACAATACCACTCAGAAGCTGTACACTATAAACTTGTGCAATAACTGGCAACTAAAAGTAATTATCATTTTTACCAATCAAAATGTGGTCTATGCTCGCAATGGTATTGTTTTGTGTTTATATGAAGTTTTCATTTTATGAATTGCATGAATTATCTCCCTTCAACAACTGATATTTTGTCATTTTGTTTTTGGTCATTCACTGATAACTATGTTAGTCTTTTCATATTGACTCATGAAGTTTTCATTACTAATTGGCACCAAAGATTGTGCTTTTGTTAAAGAAGATTTTTATTGTTAACCCACCCACTGATGTTCATGTAAAGTACTTATTAACCTTCATAACAAATTTTGGCCGACACAGTATATATTTCCAGTCCTTAATATACAATTAAACTGCAGTCACAGGTCTTTAATATCACCTTCGTACATTTTAGGTTGAAATTTGTTGGAGAGGAGGTAACAAAACCAGATGTACGTGATCGAGGTACAAACTGTAACATCCTTGTTCCATTTGTGTCATCGAGGGGTCGTGAAATCCACCAACCCTCCAGATATGGTGGTTGTCTGCAGCTACAAGAGCTAGAGTTGGATGAAGATGAGGTCGAAGACAAGCCAGTGCTTTCACGGCGAGGAAGAAAATCCCATCCCAAAAAGCTTCGTGGGACAGTCATCTCTATGAACTCATCAGATGTTGGTGCAGCAGCTAAAACACAAACAAAGAAGGACATTTCAAAACCATTAGACACATTAGTACATGCAGCAACTGGTTAGTATATTATCTTGGAGAACACTTATAAAAACATATTTTCAATCATTATAGGTAGACAGTGGAACCTGCCAAAACCGTACCCCAAGATAACTGGATTCCAGTCAAAACTGGAGAGATTTCTAGAGCCTGAATTTTTTCCCATGTATTCAAGGTATTAAAACCCTGAATAAATTTCAGTATGTCTATTCAAGTTTTCTGTATCAAAATGTTATATTCTTGATAAATTCACCTTTAAACATAAATATATAGATTACTTATTATTTTCCAGGTACTGGTATGCCACATGATTTACAGAAACAATATAATTATGGTGAGTGTGTTTTTGCCATATTGCATTGATGTTGATTAAATATATTTTATATTCTTTTAGCATGTCTGTATGTAGCATAAACATAATTATGCAGTAATGATAGAGCAATACAATATCTTATTATGATTTTAGATTTGCTATGTGATGTATCGGCAGAGGATAGTGGTATTGAAATACATTCATCTTGAAAGTTGGAGTGAAAAAGAAGTTGTAAAAATATACTTGTAAATGTTTTGGGGTAAAACCTACTCCATTGAACTTTATGGATTATCTGTGTTTCAGAATATTTTAATTAATTTTTTTTTTTTATTGTTTGATGACAAAATTATTCTGTAATTCAGTTTGCATCATATCTTCACTTTTCACCCTTGAAGAAAATTAATTATAAATGAATTTGGAAAAGTCATATATCGCAAACATCAATTTGCATCCCAAATATTGGGATTTGTATTGTACTGGACCATCCCATATCAATACAGCTCAATATACAATTCTAAATACATCTAATTTTTTTAATGTATCTTATTTTAATTTGTTATTAATTATTATTTTTACGTATTTGCTTGTGAACTCCATGGCCTAAGAGCTTCAGGAACATCTTTGTAAATAGATCTATTATCATTTGTGTTTCTAAAACATTCATTGTTTGGATTTGTTTAAATAAATTTTAGCGACTTAAAGTATGCAAATGTCACACCCCCTGCAATTAAGAAAATTTTCATTGCAAAATAAATACTGTGGAGAAATAGTGTCCATGACATTTTCACAGCAATTTTAGGGTAAACTACATTTTATTTTTAATAATAACCAAAAAATACATTTTGAAAAAAAATAAGTCTGCTACAAAAAAAAGTGCCACAAATAATGAAAACTCCATGGTAATGCCGATTGCCGTGGGGAATTTCAGAGGTTACTATCATTGTATACTTCTTGATTTTGACTTTAAAACACTTGTTAGTCTAGAATACTCCTAAAAACATATTACAAAATTAAATTGTTTCTAATGTTTCTTACATAAAATCTTTTTCTTCTTTTTTCTGTTTAACAGATGCTAGTTTGGAATACACCCCAAAATACATTGGCTCAAAAAGGTCAGAGAAAATGGGGAAAAACTACGAAGCACAGTCCCCTTTCAAATTCTTTTGTCCCTTGTGTTCATTTCGGACAAAGCGAGAAAGTCATTTTGTGAAGCATAGAAAGCTTCACGAGAATAACAGCACAAAATTACAGCACTGCTCCAAGTGCAATTTCGTATCGGTTCGACTCAGTGTGTTACGTCGACACGAGATCATACACAGCACGCATGTCTTCCAGTGTAATATCTGTCCTTACAAGGCAGACAACTTAAAACTGTTACGCAGACACAAAATGTTTCGCCATGAATCGAACCAGGAGAAAAGACAGCAGTTCAAGTTTTGTCCTGACTGTGATTATAAGACTATGCACGACACACTCTATCATCGCCATCTTCAAAATCACACTTCATCTAGAGGTTTGTGTTCATTAGTGCTTGAAATTTTTACTTGCTATTATAATCTGATTTTGACGTATATGGGAAAATATTTAAAGAAATATTTTCTTTTTAATTTTTCACAACATTGAAATAATTAAAGTATCTGATTTCATTTTGTGAAACATTTGCACCACTTTCATTTGTGGTGCAATAATTGAAACTTACTTTGTGCTATGAATATGAAGTTAAGAGTTTATTATTTTTGTTTTAGTAATAAATTGATGGCTGTGGTAAGGCCTAAAAAAAATAATTCTGTTTTCAGGGACTAACCCTACCATTTATTTTTTCATTTTGTTTTTCATTTTATATTTTTTTATTGTTTAATATTTGTAGATAGCAAAAAAAAAAAAAAAAAATTCTGCATCATCTTTTTTTCAATATGATCCTTTTTTTTTTTTTTTAAAGATCACCGCTCAACTTTCATGTATGTATATATTCATTTTCATAATCTCTTTCTAGCTTTACCTGTTAATGGGACTTCATCAGAATACGTTTGCAGTGAGTGCTCTTACACGACAGTTCGCAAAGAACATTATATCAGACATCGAAAAAATGTTCACGGTAATGCTCGCCCGTTCTTGTGTGACACTTGTGGAATGGCTTTCAAGCGACCAGACACACTGGCACAGCATAAGATTGTCCACGTTGATCGAAAAGACAGATCGTTTGCTTTCAACTGTACTCAGTGTAATAAGGGCTTTAGGTCACAAGTAAGTATTTGTGAATTACTAGGACTTTTCTGTTGTTGTATACAGTGTGAGTCCAAGAGTTAAGTAAAGTTTGTTTTATTTAACGACGCCTCTAGAACACGTTGATTTTTATCTGATCATCGGTTATTGGACGTCATACATATGGTCATTCCGACATGTCTTTAGAGGAAACCCGCTACCGCCACATAGGCTACGCCTTCCGATAAGCAGCAAGGGATATTTTATATACACCGTCGCACAGATAGGACAGCACATACCACGTCCTTTGATAAACCAGTTGTGGATCACTGGTTGGAACGGAAAATAGCCCAAAACTGTAAAATGGGACCACCGAGAAGGATCGATCCGACGACCGACCTGTTCACAGTGATGCTCAGATCCAAACACAAACTACAGTTCTAGATATTGTGATGCCAACGTGAACCATTTTTATTCTATTATAGTGGACAAACAATACACAACTACTCGCTGCACTAACCCGTTTAAAAGACGCCATTGACGACGCCACCCCCGTCGTTGACGCGATGAAATCGTCGCTTCACAGCCAAGATGATTTGATAATGGCGACACTCGTAGATACCAAGTATCGGATCGTACTCTACAAAGAGCAGTACCAGCTCATGAAGGCCTTGCTGCCCACCGTGAAGACGCCGTTGGTCCAAAAGAGGCCACAGACAGACCAAAGGAAATCACACACAATGCCCAAAAAGTCACACAGGTTTCAGAAATCACACATTATGTCTTGTGTACCGTCTATACGTCAAATGTATTGCATGGTTGTGAGTAGTTCCACAGACAGCGAGTAAATTAAAGAAGGCGCCTTTGCTTCGGGTGGGTAGGGGTTTTGTGCTTAATCCTCAAATGGCTTTTAATATATATATATAAAGTTCTATAAAGTTTTATATTATACACCAGGAAGAGTGTGTTTATTTATTATTATTTTTTAAATTATTTTTTTTGAGGGTGGGGGGGATTTTTTTTGGGGGGGAGGGAAGTTGGTTTTTATTCGTGTTTTTTTTTGTAAAAGACTAGTGACACACCACTGAACTTGTCTATCTTCTTGTGATACATTTATCATCTACATATTACAACTTTGTATATCTTTATAAAGCTAGAGCATACATTTGTTCAGTCAGGATTTTATAGTGAGAGATAAAGGGAAAGAACAGCCAGGAATGCATTAATAAGATTGCAAGGCAGGTAATTATATAAAGTGATAGGCGAGAACATGTATGATTGGTGGTGGTGGGAAACATGATATCATGGCTTCCCTGCGGTTATTCCAGTAGAATACCCCCCCCCCCCCCAGTCTTTGCAGTTCGAAACATCAATCTGTTCCATACACTCACTAGCCAGTCTGTAGTGGTAAGTTTAATATATATATATAAATAAATTGATGTAAAACACAAAGACATTGATGTAAAACAAAGAAATAACGGTTATTTTATCTTGATGTAAGATAAAGAAATATATATATATATAAAGTAAAAGTAAAGTTTGTTTTATTTAACGACGCCTCTAGAGCACATTGATTTTTTTATATCATCATCGGCTATTGGACGTCAATCATATGGTCATTCTGACATATGTTTTAGAAGAAACCCGCTGC
>JAULBS010115712.1:0-14642 GCA_032355785.1 Symmetromphalus regularis | reverse complement strand
ACAAACAGATTTCATTTCTATTGCTTAAATTAATTATACAACAAAGAACAATACGTTTCTGGGCTACAATCGTAACGGGAAAACAAACAGATTTCATTTCTATTGCTTAAATTAATTATACAACAAAGAACAATACGTTTCTGGGCTACAATCGTAACGAGAAAACACAGATTTCATTTTTATTGCTTAATGCTGCGTGATCAGTTAAAGCATGAACATAGTTATAAATGGATTAATAACGTTAAAACTATACTTTACAATCTTGACATGTCAGATAGATAAATTTTGACCTTAACTTCCAATCACCTAAGTTATTATTAGAGCAAATGAAATTAAGACAGTAAGACCAATATATTCAAAAATGGAACAGCGATAAAGCTATAGCTTTAAAGAAAACTTTAATTTTGAACAATATTTTAATATTTTACCTGATATTATTTGGACCGATCTTATTAAATACAGAACTGCAAATCATTATTTACCAATAGAAACAGGGCGTTGGAATAATATCCCTTTAGAAAACAGACTCTGCCCGTACAGAAATAGTCTTACGTGATAGGTTTCTCACTTCCATTTATTTATTTATTTATTACAATGTTATGTCACACACGTACAGCAATAGTCTTACGTGATAGTTTTCTCACTTCCATTTATTTATTACAATGTTATGTTACACACGTACAGCAATAGTCTTACGTGAAAGTTTTCTCACTTCCATTTATTTATTACAATGTTATGTTACACACGTACAGAAATAGTCTTACCTGATAGTTTTCTCACTCCCATTTATTTATTACAATGTTGTGTTACACACACACAGAAATACTCTTACGTGATAGGTTTCTCTCTTCCATTTATTTATTTATTACAATGTTATGTTACACACGCACGCACGTACAGAACTAGTCTTACGTGATAGGTTTCTCACTTCTATTTATTTATTACAATGTTATGTTGCACACGCACGCACGTACAGAAACAGTCTTACGTTATAGTTTTCTCACTTCCATTTATTTATTACAATGTTATGTTACACACGTACAGAAATAGTCTTACGTGATAAGTTTCTCACTTCCATTTATTTATTACAATGTTATGTTACACACGCACAGAAATAGTCTTACGCGATAGGTTTCTCACTTCTATTTATTTATTACAATGTTATGTTACACACGCACGCACGTATAGAAATAGTCTTACGTGATAATTTTCTCACTTCCATTTATTTATTACAATGTTATGTTACACACGCACGCACGTACGCACGCACACAACTTAAACACAGTAAAACTAATATACGTTATTGTTAAATTATTATGTGTTTAATAACTCTCACTGTATTGTATGTGTGTGTATCTATACTTCTTAATTTGTTATGTATTTATTACTTCTTCTTGCTCCTGTTAACATGTCCTATCATTATAATGTGCACTACCTCATATGACGTAGAATACGGCCTGAGAGTAATACACTGACTGTAATGTACACTCCGTCATATGACGTAAAATACGGCCCGAGAGTAATAAACTCACTGTAATGTACACTCCCTCATATGGCGTAGAATACGGCCTGAGAGTAATAAACTCACTGTAATGTACACTACCTCATGTGACGTAGAATACGGCCTGTGAGTAATAAACTCTTTGTGGTTCTTTCAATCGCTGTGTTGTACAAATGTTGTTATAACAGTACTAATGAGTAACAGTATGCAACATGATCACCACTCGAGATGGTATATTGAAAACTGAGCATTAATAGCATGGCTGTAAGCAGAAGGAATGTTGTTAAGCGACTACATGGATTAACAGCAAAATCATAACTTACATAATGTATTTATTTGTGCTACCAAGTTGCCTTTGTTTCTATTTATAACCCGTAAATTGTTTTGAGTAGTATAGTTACGAAGATTGCCAGACTTATCTTCAGAGGCTTAAATACTTAGGTTGTGATCCGCATGTGCAGTCCTTGCATTTGTTTTAAAAAACATATTTTTTTCATAGATTTTAACTTAAACGTGTACGCCGTCGCTGCTAGGTTTGCCATTCCAGCTAATAACGATGAACGATAACTTATGATATCTGTAGCGGATCCAGAGGGCTGGGATTCCATGGGGTCGAGACAGCCCCCTTTTTTAGAATTTTTTTTTTATATACATGTATATATTTTCCGATTGGAAGAACGTGAAAGTTAACCATTTATCCCCAGTCCTATTCACCCATCACATTTGGACCCCCCTTCAGAAATCCTGTCTCCGCGCCTGGATATACAGAAGAAAACAGTTGCTAGCATGTATGCTGTTTTTTGTTATCAGCAAGGGTATTTTATATCCTAACTCAGGGCAGCACACGCCACAATATTGGCTAGTGCAACACCTGCAATTAAGAAAATGTCCACAACAAAATAAATGCTGTAGAGAAATATTGACCACAGCATTTTCCACGGCAATTTTAGCGTAAAATATACTTTATTTTTAATAATAAGAACAAATATACTTTGAAACTTATTTTAAGAATGTGGAGGATAAATAGTGTCCATGGCATTTTCCACGACAATTTTAGCGTAAAGTATACTTTATTTTTAATAAGAAAAATACACTTGAAATATGTTTTTTTTAGTCCGCAGCAAAAAAAAGTGCCGCGGACAATGAAAAACTCCGCGACAATCGCCACCGCATTGCCGATTGCCGCAGGGAATTTCAGGGATTGTTGTGCAGCCCTTGTAACGATGATTTTACAATGGTGTCATATGATCAACTGAGTACATTCAAATGTCGGTCGGTCGGTCAACCTACCAATAACTCCATTTCTATGTAAATAATTTATTTTAAAAGATTTATTGTTGAAAGAACTGAACTGGTAATAATTAATGAAATTATGTCCAGTGTGAAGGCACGTGTGGCTGTAATTCATCTTCAACGAGCCTGGGTCTCAGTTAAATGTAGCTAACAATAGTAAAGGGAAATTACTCAAATATCAACTTGGCAGTTGAAATTTATAATGTAATAATAGACGTATTTGTAAACTTCACTGACTTAGCGAAATCTTCATAACAATAGTATACATTATAAGACTGTGTCTCAAATAGCAACATGACGCCAACAGTGTAGATAATATTAATTTAAACATACAGTTTCCATAGTACCTACTTTACCTTTCTTCTAACGATACGTTATAATGAATCGCTGTAACTGACTTGATTAAACGTAGCTTAAAGGTATAGTCTCACGGGATTTAAGGGGATTTGTCGTCTAAATATCGATTACGAATGAAACTTACATGCATGTGTTATACTAGATCTCGTTTTCACGTGACTCGAAATATATACGTCACACCTTAAACGGAAAAAAGCCTTTATTTATTTTTTCGATTTATTTCTCCGTGAGCATAATTCATTATTATTATTATTAATAAGAGATACGATGGCTATGCTAGTAGTTGAATGAAATATTTCTATGGACAAATCAAATGTTTATATAGGCAATCTGACATGGTCATATACCATGTCGGGGGCTCGGGGGGACATATATTAAAGTGATTACGGTATCATAAGGAAAACTCACCTCTAAAGACCCGAACTCGAGCGGAATACGTTTTGCTCCACCTCTGGATCAGACGTCGAGCAAGCTCATTCCAATTCTCCACGCAACACCTTCAACAATCAACCAAGGAAGAGAACAACAACAAACTGGAACGCTTTCCTCTTCTCTTCCTTCGGTGACCAATGTGGGGAGGCTTGGGGGGGGGGGGAGGGGGCGTTAGTGGCCGTCCAATGACATTGGGTCCGTGGCGGACATGCCCCAACCATGTGGATATGGGTATGCTCAAACTATCACCTCACCTGTTTTTATTTTTAAAATGAATTCTTTGTTTGGAAATTAATTAGGTCAAGGGTTCGTGGAAGTATGCATCTAACAGTGTACACAAAAAAGAAAAAGGGATAACATTGGTTTTATTTAGGTGTCATTGTATTTACGTTACATTTCTCGTACCTACCATTCCACAGCAGGGGCGTTGGAACGAAATTCATATGGAGTGGGGGGCAGCTCCCGTTTCTGAACATCAGAATTTGCCGGTGAATAATTTAACAATGAATAAGAACATATTTATGTGAATTATTGGGGAGCTGTAGCCTCCGCCCCTCCCCCACTCTAACGCCCCTGCATTGTATATATATGACTGGTTAAAACAAATCCATAAAACGTAAGACGTAGACACACAACACAAAACAGGACCAGGTAATATTGATGTTAATTTGTAATATTTTAATATACGAGCGATACGTTTGTTTCCACCCCTCCATTTCAGTTTAACAACGCCTCAGATTTTAGGTGTGTACTATCAATAGGGTATGAATTAATAAAATTCCAGAAGGGGGATCCGGAACCCCTGGACCCCCTCTGGATCCGCTACTGAATACTGACACTTAAGTTTCCATGTCACGATGTCTGCTGAAAGAGCTACTTCAGAAAACCCATTTGGGAAATTTCATCTTCCAGCCAGTTGTACAAAATTGGTGTATGTGTTGTCTTGTTTGTGGGAAATTTCATATAAAAATAAAGTGAATGGCAAATATAGAGTTGGACACCCAGTAGCCGATGATTAATTAAAGTGCTGGGGTGTCAGTATACAAACAGTCCTTTCTTTTTCCTCATAAACCAACAATGTAAATATGGGTAACAAGAGTAAATGAAAAATGCCCGGAGAATTGAATTAGGAAAGGAAACTGATCTCAATTTATAATGTTCCTTTACGTTACTTTCCTACGAAACGTTTATTCCAATTTAAGCCCGTGAGTGACTCAGTTAAATGTACCTAACAATGGAGTAAGACAAATGTCCTAAATAGCAACACCGCGGTAACCGAATCTGGAGAGAAAATTGCTTTTAATTTACAATGTTCCTTTGTACCTATGTTACTTTCCGAGAATCTATCCATTCCACGTTGGCGCGTGATTGACAAGCTATGTCGTGCAATTCGTTCAATAACAGGACTTTACTTCTTCAATTATCATCATGTTTGTAAATTCTGCGGCTGTTGCTTCTGTTGTATGAAAACTGCCATATACTGGGCGCTGGCAACATGACTACACACTTCCTCTCTTCATAGAAGTGTTCGGGTTCTGGTGTGCCGTGAAATTGTCTTTTCACATGCCGCTCACTGGGAAATACGCGTGACATGTCTGGTCACCGATCGATTTCATCTTTTGTGGAATTCGCAAAATGAACACCAAAGTTGAAATTGATTTCATTTGACTTTAACAAACTTCCCCAGGGAGTTTTGTCTGAATTTGTCAATTCCTTTACAATCGGAGAGAAGGCAGTAGAAATAGGTATTGATGTTTATTACTTCAATAGGATGATTTTTTTGTTCCGATACATCATTCAGATCGTAATAATTGATTAGTGAAAGGCATTCCTTTTTTCTCTTTTCGCAAGTTGTCGAAAAAAAGGTTTTATCCAATTTGTATATATTTTTCTTCAGTCGGAGAAGAGGCGGGATAAATAAGTATTGATGTTTTTATTTATGTGGTATATTTTTTGTATGATCAGTGAAAAGTAGTTTTTTTTCATTCTCTAATAATGGCGATATTTTAATTTTTTATTATTTTTTAATTTTATTACTACTTTTTTAAATCGTAGAAAAAACTATATAAATGAGTATTGAGGTTTATGTTTTTACTTTAATTATTTTATTTTTAGATTATTTTTGGTTTAAAAGTGTTGAACTTTTGTAAACTTTCGAAAAAGGAATTATTTGAATTTTCATTTTTTTTATTACAACCGGAGAGGAAAGTAAAGTGTTATATATTTCAAGAAACCTGGACAACTTGTTTATTCAACGGCTATTAGGTGTCAGACATATGTTGTTTATTCAGCGGCTGTTAGGTGTCAGACATATGTTGTTTATTCAGCGGCTGTTAGGTGTCAGACATATGTTGTTTATTCAGCGGCTATTAGGTGTCAGACATATGTTGTTTATTCAGCGGCTATTATATGTCAGACATATGTTGTTTTTTCAGCGGCTGTTAGGTGTCAGACATGTGTTGTTTATTCAGCGGCCATTTGTTCATCGTTTTTGCTTTAATAAAAAAATTTTTTGCAAATTTGATATTTATTTTAAGTTATGATAAATATATTTATAAAATAATAACCGCGTACCATAGAAATACATTATACAAATAATTACCTAACGCCCCTATTTTTATATGAATTCTGCAGCAAATAAAACATGGCGGTCTAAGTAACGCAGACCTGTATTCCATTCACACCGGTCACAACCGAACAGGAGGCGGTGTTAATAATTATGGGTGTTTATTAGTAAAGTTCATTGTTTGTGCTATTCTAATGGGAAGTACATAATTAATTGCTTGCTGTTAACAGAAAATGTTAACCATGTGGCGACAGCCCGTTTCCTTTGCCATACTAACATTAAGCTCTGTTTGGGCTTAAATTTTAATTTAATGTCAGCATGAAATAATAAACAAACCAATAAATTGTGTTGTATACGTATCTATTTTAGTGGGGAGGGGACCAATTTTTATTCTTTTTTCAGTTCCTTTTCACTTCAGAGTGAATGTGTTTGATGTAAAAAGAAACGAAGAAAGTTTTATTCCAAATTTGTGAGGGCGTTTTTACAGTGAAACGCGAAAGAAGGAAATTAAAGGATATGCTTGGCATTCGTAATACAAATATGAATGTTGTAACAATCAATAATGTTTTCTAATGGAAACCGCGAATCTACATTGCTCAAAATCAACAGATCCACACTTCTGTAAATAAATCGCATTCACTACGATGGTTGAAAGATATGCACGTCGTATGCGCTCGATATAATAGACTTCCAAAGTAACCAAATTTATGTCATATTTTTGACATTTTATTCATAAAAGAAACCTGCCTTTTATTATGAGCAAGTCGATTTTTAAATGCGTGTTCCCACAGACAGGATAGTAAACATCACAGTTGTGGGAGGAACCACAATGACGGAAAAGTTAAAAAAAATTGTCTATCGACACACCCCATATATTGTTTATCCAATGTACCATTGTTTTTTTTACATGTCTTTTTTTTATTTTTTAAATTTGTCAATCCTAAAGTGCAAATGTGGTCAAAGATAGAATAATTTGGACATACTTTAGCAAGGTGAAACGTTTAATCACAAAAACTTGCGAATTTGTGCGGCCAGTATTTTTTTTCGATTTTGAGGGTCAAAAACTAAAAGTTCAGCTTGGTATCCTATTTTTTCGTTACCACCCCCCCCCCCCCCAAATAAGTTAATAAGACTGGATACCACATTTTACTCAAAAATGCCCCATTCGATAACATTTTCAGATATCTGCTCGAGTCTACTGGCTATGTACAGAAGAAATTCGCTTCTACCACACGAGCTACTCTTTCCGATTACTTGCAAGATATCTTTTCTATACACGTTTCCACAAACAGAACGGCTTCTTTCATACCAGTTGAGTAGCAGAGCCTGGAATGAGAAATTGGAAAGGATTGTTTGTTTAACGACACCCCAACACATTGTTTATTTAGCGGTTATTACGTGTCTGACGTGGTATTCTGTGACTCGTGGTCTTTTAGAGGAAAGCCACTACCACCACATAGGCTACCGTTTCCGATTAGCAGCAAGGGGTCTTCTATATCGCAAGAGTAGCCTATGTGTCGGCAGTGGGTTTGCTGTAAAATATGTCAGAATGACCATATGTTTGACGTCCAATAGCCGATGATAAGATAAAAATCAATGTGCTCATGAGGCGTCATTAAATAAAACAAACTTTACTTTGTATTATGAAGTCTAGTTTGTTTTTTCGTCTTTCAATAAGAAAATATCTGCTGTCTTCATTCTGTTTCATCCTTATCTCTACTGTTATGCTATCTTGTCACGCCTACAGTGTTAAAATGTGTATAATATGTAGACACGTAGACAGATATCTTAATAAACGATGTGGTTGTTTGTTTTTTGTTATTGTTTTTGTTTGTTTTTGATCTCAACAAACAGAGATAAATAAATAATAATAACTAACTAACTAGTGTGTAATTCCAGGGATAGATATTAACGCTCGCCTCCTCAGCGAGAAAAAACCGCTGGGGACGAGTAAATCCTTACTAACCCTAGTCCCCCAGGACAGTAGATATTTTTTTCCAATCTTGTATTAAGAATTTGAATGATTTTGAGATAGTAGCTGTCAGACTGATAATTTGCCAATCAAACCACCTTTTAAGTGAGTTCCATAAAATAAAATTTAAAAAAAACTTAGTAGCACCAATACAATTTGTCTTCTTAACGTGAACTACACGTCACATCTGTAATTCGCGTAATAGATCAACCCAATCTTAAAAGGGGAGGGGGGGGGGGGGTACTAGTGAATTCGTGGAGAGTAACGTTTTAAGGCAAGTGAAAATAATTTATTAATTTCTACTCTTAAATTCGAGTCGATCTTCAGCTTTTATCGTTGAAAGAGAAATTCTTTTAAAAAAAACCCACAACTCTCCATTTCTCTGACCAGATGGAGATCTTGCAGTTCAAGCCGGTATTAAACGTTTCTGGTAAAGTACATTCTATTTTCAGTTCCAACAAGTTGTTCACAATTGAAATGATTTCATACGCGCCGCTATGATTAAAAAGGTGTGTTTTTGAAAAAGATATATTTATTTGTATAACTATGTGTATAAAACGAATTTGAAGTCGTGTCCCAACTATATGATGTAAAATGAACTGTAATTGTGTGAGTCATCAGCTTAGCCAGGGTCAAAGTAGCCCCGAGACTCGGACGAGATTTCTCGTTTTAAATTCTGCCTTGTATAAACTCTCTGTACACGCCATGACTTCGCTTCCTTCACGCTTAAAGCCAATTTGTCGAGATCCGCCACGACTGTCCTGTATTCACGTGCCCTCAACAATTCATTCCTTCATTAACCAGCTCACAGTCCAATTAGCCACGTGGACGTCACTGTTTCAATCTCCCGTTGCTCCCGTTGTTCCCGCTGCTCCCAGACTCCCCATCATGGTGTTGGAGTTGATTACTTGAAAGCATGTTCACCGTGTAACACAATTTTAGTTCCAAGTGTCGTTACGTATTTTCCCTTTCATTGGTTAATACGTTAAATGGGCGCATATTAATTTTTAATTGTTGCAAATTAGAAACAGATCCGGTGAATAACGATGGTTTATCGTCGATGGGTTGATTGTCGTGATTGGAATCTTGTTTTACGATCATGAATAGATGGAGTAACTTAATGAAAACCGAAAGAAAGGGATGAATGTTTAATAATATGTTTAATTAACATTTCGAACATATGGGTCAAGTGGTTTTTTTTTCAAATGTTATCTTAACCATTGTCAGTCTAGGCCAAATGTATATAAATTTAAAATGATATTTGAATCTAAAAAAGCTGGTGGTCTTAGAAAACTAGCTATTTTCTGTCACATAATTATGAATATTCTAAAGTCCCGTGGCTGAAATTCTGTCCTTATTTTTTAAATCATATTTTGTACATTATTAGCAGTATAGTTTTTCTGCCATCTTGTCATTTTATCTATGTATATAATATTTTGTTGTACCTCCTAGGCCGTTGAATTACGGCCAGAGTGAAATAAAGTTCAGTTCAATTCAGGTAATTTAACAAACAAAAAAGCCCTTCAAAACCAAACTATTAAGATGACGGATTGTTTGTTTAACGATACCCCAGCAAACTGTTTATTCCGTGTTTCAATGAAATCATCCTTATAATATGTAGTGTGTATACGTTTCACTTTATTATTATTTATTTATTTTATTATATTATTATTTGTTATTAATTAATTAATTTATTTTTAAATGCTTTAAATCTGTATTATTAAATTATTATTTTGCTTAACCGCACCACTGGAACACATTAATGAATTCAATGAATACGTTGATGAAAACCCATTTCAAGCAGTAAGGAAAACTACAGAAAATTAGCATATTTCACTTATTTTCTTTTTAAAATCAGAACCCTTGAGGTGTTTCTGCTCATTATAAATTTTGATTTCAAATAAAACATGTTTGTGCAATGGATTATTGAAAACATAATGCTGAAATGTATTTAATATTTTTTCTTATAATGATATAGGTTAGTATTTTTTTAATTATTTATATTCTAAATTTTATATTCCGCCCTCCCCCCCCGTCATCTCCCCTAGTATAAACAAATAAACATCGACTATTGGGGAGTATTATTATTTATTATTTCAGTATACATACTATTGTTTAAAGAAACAAGTAAAGTTTGTTTTATTTGATTTTTTTATCTCATCATCGGCCATTCATTCTGTCCGATAAGCAGCAACGTGTCTTTTATACGCACTGTCCCACAGATAGGACAGCAAATATCATGGCCTTTGATAAACCAATTGTGGATCACTGTTTAGAACGGAACATTCTGACATATTTTTAGAGGAAACCCGCTGCCGTCACATAAGATACTATTTCCGATAAACAGCAACGTGTCTTTTACATGCACAGTCCCACAGATAGGACAGCAAATATCACTGCCATTGATGAACCAGTTGTGGACCACTGGTTAGAACAGAAAATAGCCCAAACTCCAAATGAGTTCATTGAGAAGGATCGACCCGACGATCTATTGTTTAAAGAACACTGAGAGTTGTTTCAACCTAACAAACAGCAGAACAAACCAACACGTTTTGCAAATTCATTCACTGGCGTCATTGCCCAATTAGTTTTTGTAATAAAATACGTTTTTTTTTCATAACAGAAATCAATGTCGTTCAATTATGGGTAACAGTTTTTACACTGTCATCATTTGTACTCAATTTGCCTGAACCGGCGCGCACACATCCCCACACTCATTAGCTTTATATTTGTTCTACAAATGGTTATCACTTGGACTGGCTTAGCGAGGCAATTTTCTTGCAGTTAATTCCCCAACTGGGGATATGCAGTTATAATAGTTTTGGCAAACACGGCTTAACAGGTGCACAAACGTAATATTGAGGCAAAGCTTGCGCAGAGCTGAAGATCACTGATGTGATTGGACTGCAAGACATCGTATTGACTCAAGTCTTAATCAGAGATTGGAGATGTCGGTCTGCAAGGAACGCAGATGGATGTTTGCCCTCAAGAATTACTCTCACATTGGACAAGATAAACTTTAATCTAGTCAAGTCAATTAATTAAATTAGTATTTCGCCACACTGATTTATTCCAATGATTTGCAGCGCCTTATATTGAAGGAGACAAGATTTGTCTTTATGCCAGCTGATAAATGTCGACGTTCCGGTCGGAGAGGGCGAACAAATGAGTTGACGGACCGCGCAAGATGAACGTCTACCACGTGAACGACGACAGGCGGGCCACTGTTTACTGTGTGTTAAAGATGTTTAGCCAGTAATCAGGAACGGGGGATTTCAAAATATATAGAAGTGTTTGTGTGTGTGCTTGCAGTAGCGGATCCAGAGGGGGTGTCCAGGGGGGTCCGGACCCCCACTGTTCTCGTATTTTAAAATTTATATATATATTTTTTGCGAGTGGAAGGACGTGGACATTAACCATTTTCCCTCCAGTCCTGTTCACCCATCACATTTGGAACCCCCTTTAAGAAATCCTGCATCCGCGCGTGGTATGTGGTTGCGTGTGTATGGTTACGTGTACGCGTGCGTTCTTGTGCGTGCGTATAGCTGTGTGTGCGTGCGTGTCTTATCAGTGCGTGTGTGCTTGATTGCGTGCGTGTTCTTGCGTGCGTGCGTGTGTGTGCTTGCGGTAGTACATGTTTGCGTGTGTATGCGTTTGTGTGCGTTCGTATATACATGTTCATGGCTCGATAATGAAACATATACTTATATGTAAATAGATTTTTATACTAAGTACCCATCTTGAATTATCTACAATATAATAATTTATTATTATTATTTTATGTCATACAATGGCCCTAAGAAAATGTACCTAAAAATAATATCACTAAACCTTTTTTCTTTTTGAAATGACCATCTGGTTAATATAATAAAATGCCGGATGTGTTTCCGCTTTAATGAAATAACACCAGCGATATCACCTCACTGCGCAGCCGCTGCAATTTTCCGGAACCGGGGAGGTATTAATGGAATCTTAGCTGTATCCGTTTGTTATGGGAACCGGAAAGAAACATCTTGGCGATTATGTATAATACTACGTTGGTACATAATTCTCAAGTGTAATATATTATGCCGAACGTAGGTGATGGGTGATCAAGTGATGTATCTATATACATCTAATGAATTATTTGTCTAGTCTATAAGTTCACATCTAGAGAGTTTTATTGCAATGAAAGGAAAAAAACACGTTTTCTTATGACATTTGCAATTCATTGTTTATAAGAGAAATAATCATTTAAAAATAAAAATAGAAAAACAATAAATTAAAAAAAACCACCACGCATTAGTAATCTCGGGGACTTGTTATGTACATATGATGTATTTTTAAAAACGTTTCAACTGAGTTTTTTCTGTATGTTACTATTATTATTATTATTTTACACCTACTTCCTCCAAATAAACATGTGCTACACATATGTACAGTCTAGACAGTTGTAAAGGCTGTCTAATCCTGCACTTTTTGGAAGCTTGATGTTTGTTCATTGCTAATTACTTTGTGAAAAATGTAGACGTTATATTGTAATGTAGTGCAGGTAACTACCACATCATATAATAATTGCCAGGGTGATAGAATGCGTTCAACTTTGTGAACGACCTCTGACCACCACTGTTCTGACAGTGATTCACAATAGTAGGCACCCGCCTGTTTCCACAACACTGTTTACATACTAGTGTTGACTAAAATACATAGACATTTACTACTGACCAGATTAGTGTTCTTTTTAGTTATATTTATCTAACTATATAATTAAGTGTAACTCTGAATACATTCTGTAGATTTAGTATGAAAACATTAAATGCATACTCCCAAGGACCCTTGACCTAATTAATTTCCAAACAAAGAATTCATTTTAAATATAAACATTTGATTTCTCCAAATAAATACTTCATTCAACGACCGCATCTAGCTTATTATCAACATTTCATACCAATTTATTTCGCCCCACGAGGTGTTCTGAGTATGAAATTTGAAATTTTTTAATGTGAAAAAACACCGATCGACTCGATATGGAATTCCCAACACCAAGATTCAGTTAAAATGTCTTGTGTGATATGAAAACGAGATCTAGTATAACAAATGCACGTACGTTTCATTCGTAATCAATATTTATAAACCACAAAGATCTGTGGGACTAGAACTTTAATGGTCACTGAATTTCCTGGATTTTTAATACTCGAATTGACAGATTCTGTGTGTTATTTATGTACTTGTAAAATTAAAGAGGAGACAAATTCTCACTTCATATAACATCAATAGATACATAAAGTAAGTATGTTTATATTCCTGAGACCGCTTTTAAAATCAGAATGAAGGTTTTTGATAATGTTAAAAGTTTTACCGTTTACTTCTGAATATTTTTGTTTTACATTTATAAAAATTGTGTTAGTACTGTCAGATACACGTTTATGATCAGTATGAAACTCAGAATGTTTAAAATAATTATGTTAGTACTGTCAGATGCACGTTTGTGATCAGTATGAAACTCAGTTGGTTTGCTATGCAAATGTAGCGTGTAACCTATCATTATGGGTATCCCCGGGTGCTAATCAGATACCAGTAATGATATGTCAGCACGCTGGAATATAATCATTGTAGTACCTAGAGATTTACCAAACACATAAATCAGTGATGTATTACCAATGTGGTTTATGTTATGTAATATATAATGTGTATAGTCTTAGTCTAACCAAGTAATCCGGGTTTGAATTGCCGGGTTGCATTTAAGTATAACCAATTTAAGCTATCGGACTCGTGGCTGGTAGGTACTGAGATCAAATCTCAGTCGAGGCATAGGATTTTTAATCGCAATATCGGCTCCAACCCAGAGTGAGTGCTCCGCAAGATTCAGTGGGTATGTGTATACAGCTTACACCGACCAGTGGTCCACAACTGATTTACCCTGTCTGTGCGATAATGCATATACAAGATACCTTGCTGCTTATCTATAAGAGTAGCCGCCTTAATGTGGCGGCAGCGGGTTTTGTCTCTTCTGCTAGCACTAACCTCTGTCCTGGACAAACAGCACACGAAGTCGAGCGTGCTTGAACCTCAATTGGATATAAGCACGAAAATAAATCAACCAACTAACTCTTGAAATTGCAGTGTATATGTCATGAAAGGGGGCGGGGCTGTGGGAGGAGTAGGAACGTGTTTAACATCGTGTATGCATGGAGAAAAGTATCCAAGACTGATATACCAAAGACGGAAGTATGTTCTTTCGTATCATTAGGAAAGTTCATTGACGTCTTTGCTAAATGGAGACTAGTAGTTTGGAATGTCTTCTTGTGCTGTCCATACACGGTTGCGCGTCATCATCTGGTGCTTCTTTCAGTGATGACTATGAATTCACGAGGAGTGGGATGTAGCTCAAACGGTAGCCTGAAACCTGTCGGTCGTCGGATCGATCCTTCTTTAAGGACCCATTTGCAGTTTGGGCTATTTTCAGTTCCTACCAGTGGTCCACAACTGGTTTATCAAAGGCTGTGGTATGTGCTGTCCTGTCTGTGGGATGGTGCATATAA